>SNQJ01S0153206.1:0-22798 GCA_010110895.2 Picea sitchensis | reverse complement strand
ATGATACTAAAGATGTTGAGCAGACAGTATATAGATCTATGATTGGTAGTCTTCTTTATGATACGGCTACAAGACCTGATATTATGCATGCAGTTTTTCAAGTTGGCAGGTTTCAGGCTTCACCAAAAACTTCTCATCTACTTGCAGTCAAAAGAATTTTTAGATATCTTAAGGGAACAGCAGAATATGGTTTGTGGTATCCTACAGGTAATCAAATTGAGTTATATGCTTTCACTAATGTTGATTGGGCAGGTTGTGTTGATGACAGGAAGAGTACTAGTGGAGCAACATTTTTTCTTGGAGGATGTCTTATAAGTTGGTCAAGTAAAAAACAATCAGCAGCGTCTCTGTCTACTGCTGAAGCAAAATACATAGCAGCTACAGGTTGTTGTGTTCAGGTTCTATGGATGAAACAGATGCTGGAAGATATACATATTCATTATGATGAACCTATAACTATCTTCTGTGATAATACCAGTGCAACTAATATTTCTAAAAATCCTGTTATGCATTCAAAAACAAAGCACATTCCCATTAAATTTCATTTTCTAAGAGAGCAGGTTTTGTCTAAAGTCATTAAATTGGAATATGTTGGCACAAAGGATCATATTGCAAATGTATTTACTAAACCTTTACCTAAAATGCAATTTGAAAGTCTCAGGGATCAATTGGGGGTTTACCCTCTGTAATTCCATTTCATTCTCAAGATTGCAAGGGCTTCATTATAAAATCACACTACACAGGTTTATTGACTATTATTGATAGGGGGAGTTGTTGTTGAAATGATACATCTTTGCAAGTGGTTTTTCTTTTCTCAGAGGGCGTATGGTTGATTCCTTTACCATAGATATCAAAAGGGGGAGAAGAGATTTAAATTTTTCCATCAATGCCAAAGGGGGAGTTTATTGGTCAATTTTCACAGGTTGTTGCAAAGGTTTTGTCATTAATGTCAAACTTTTCGCTGAGAGTTCCTTTGGAATTCGGGAATTCAGAAATTGCAAGTTGAGAGATTTGGGAATTCGGAGATTACAAGTTGAGAGAACGGAGGCATGCTTCTCGATATACCGAAACGTGAATTCGCAATTCAATCCAGACCATTAGATCATGGAGGGTCAAGGACCGTCGATCCAAATATAAGCAGAAATCGGATATCGGGAAACAAATAAAGGAGGAGCTCCAACCTTTGACATTGTGATACACGAAATCGCAAAACAGAAAGTCCTGAAAGGTTGTGAGTTGTCAATCAGAGTGCAAAGTTTCGATGAGATCAGGACCGTCTGATCATGAAATACCGAAAGTGACACACGTCACATGATCTATGGTTTCGAGAGTTTTTATTGGAGGTCATGAAGACCTGATGGCCAAAGTATCGAAACCCCAACAACCATCCATCACGATGAATGATTAAGTCATGTCCATTGGATTAATCATTGGAGGGGTAATATAAGAGTCGTATATGACTGTTGATCTGTCCCCGACAAGTTAATGAGAATCGTTTGATCTATATCCACCAGATCAATTGTGAAGCCGTCAAATCATTTCAGGGATCACGATTTGGAGTGTCGAAACACTACATCACTGAAACGCTGAAATGTCGAAATGCAGAGTACACATGGAAAGAGGTCATCATTTTGCTGACTGGAAAGTCAAGAGAGGAGATCTCTATATTCTGAAATCATGATAAAATGAGGACCATTGGATGCAAAGGACATGTGGCTAGAGATTATCATTTCGCTAACTGACAGTCAAAGGAAGAAAATTCCCCAACCTTCTAACTCCCGAAGTGAGAAATGCGAAAACACCTTTTTGGCATAGGTTGTGGTTACTGCTAGTGGTTGTATGAGAGGGAGGATCTAGCATGCAGCTAAGCCCCATTTCGGGGATCGCAACATGAAGAGGTGAGATTTCTTCACCTCAGGATTGCTCATATGCGAATCGCGAAAGAGCCTTTTTTATTAAGCCCGTGGTCATAGACAATGGGCATATGGTTTAGCACAAATGTCTTGCTGAAGTGCTCAAGGCTTGTTTCTGTTGAAAAGTCATAACTCAACGTATGCTCATTGAAAAATGTTGATTAAATGATGAAACAGATCGAACGGTTGTTGTTCTTCTTGATGCCTTAGCCAATAATATTGTTTGTAAGGTAGTTGTTCAGTTATTGTAACTAATTCTTCAAAGCATGAGGATTCTAATGTACACTCTGATTGTCAAATAAATTGTGTGAGATATTGTGGGTGATGAGTGGGGAATAATGGTGGATCCAAATATCTAAAACAGTGAGAAGAAATGATGAAAACAGAGAAAAGATTAAGGAGAGAATATATATGTGCAGATTGATAAATTTATGAGGTTTGGTCAAGGATGGATTTTGATATGAATATATAAATAGAGAGGACTTAAATGTCTAATATTTGACAGAGAAGATAAAGATTTGGTTTGCAGGTTCTTAGTGACAGAGAAGGATTCCAGGGTGGTAGGGAGGAGCAAGGGGAGACTGTAAAAGTCTCCTGTAAAAGTTGGTGCTTGTACATCTGGGAGTTGTAGCTTCCATTCAGTAGGTGCTGAAGAAATAGAGGTAGCAGCCTCATCTTGGTTGTTGCTCAAATAAAATAAGAATGTAAAGAGGAGTTGGAGCTTGCCTTTCATTTATAAGAAGAGTTTTTTCCCTTTTGGGTTTCCTCATGAAAAATCATTGTGTCACTATTTTATTTATGTGATTGTCTATTTATTGGTTAAATGTATTACTGCAAGTTAAATGTTAAAGGCATGATTTATTGATTAATAATTAATCTTCTTATCAAATGAAACAATTTTTATACAANTATCTTATTCAAAAATCAGTTCGGCGATGACCACTCTAGGAGTAAAAAGGAAATTACATATCCAAACACCCAAACATCGAATTCATGAAGCAACAAAGGTCATAGATCTTGGGATCTACATGTACCTGTCTCAACCATGGGATAAAATGTATTGGGAGGTTGTTGGCAGGAGTTCAAAATTTGGAGCTCCAGGTGATTTCGCAAGTAGGAGAGGCTAGAGGCTCCCAAAGGTTGTTTGTCTGGCATGACGTGGCATGCTAATGTCACCTAGGGTGACATGGACCCATGTTTAGCATGCCATGTGTCACCTTGATTCATGCTTTTTACAGATATCATATGTCAATTGGAACGTGACACGTGTCTCCCATTGATAGGGCCACGCGTCATCTCCATCATTTTCCACATGTCACCTCCTGGTGCGTAGTTGCTTGACCTAATGGCTAATGGGACCCCAAGATTTTTGGAGTTTGGAACTCTGGGAGGCTTAGGGTGTTAGAACGTATGCTCCAATAGGGTCGAAGGTCAGAGCCACATGGTAGGATTTTGTGGTTTCAGGAATCCGGAGGATATGCAAGTAGAGAAAAGGGAGTTCAACGCCAGAGCATCGAATGTCGAAATCCATTAAACATATGCATTGAACGAGGGAGAATCTCAGTCGTTGGATTTAATGGTGGATTTATCTCCATCATGGATGCAGGAGTGCTAGGGAACTCCGAGATTTCGAAACTCCGGGAATGTTTCAGACATGGACAAGAAGGACGAAGGGTCAAAGGATCGGTAATCGCGATGGCACTGGGAACATTCCATGTAACCACCCCTCCAGTGGCCATGTCATCACTAAAGGATGAAAACCTTGGTCGAGTATGTACCAAGTGGGATGGTATGAATGAGGTGAACCCATGTAGGTGCCACATGGCCTTTGACCAATGATTCCTGAAGAGCTTTGGAAGGGCATAAGTTCCAATCCAAAGCTTGTATTTGATCATGGTAATAGACGTTGGAAAGCTCTCAGAGAGAAGAAGGAAATGGTTCCTCTCTTTGAGGAACCCAGAGAGGATATAGGAAAGTGAAAAAATTATATCCCATCCCTTAAAAGGGTACTTAATGGGTTGAGTGTGTTACAATTATGCATCAATGTTATAACGATATGTGCATTACATTTGAGGATGACAAGGATCGCAGTGAGCTCAACATCTCATGACTTACAACCTTACTCTCGGTTACAATGCATATCTCTTTATGTCTATCTCTTTCTTAGCATATCTCTATCACCTCTCATACATGTCAGCATCACTAACTTTCCCTTATCCTCTATCTCACAACATATGTTTATATTACAAAAAAGGGCTAATTACCCATTACAAAAATGACCAAAATCCTAACCCACTAACCCTAGGTGGATTATATTGTTCCACTTTTTAATCCATGATCGTGTCTGGTCCAAAATCCAACTATTTTCCTCATTGATCCGCATCTTTCATCCTTTCTTTGACTTTCCTGGTTTCTTGGCGTTGTTTTTCCTTGTTTTCTGGTGCATGCTCCTTCTTTGGTCCATTTCCTATCTTCCTTCATTAATTACTATGATTTTCCCCAAAATGGCCTACACCAATAGAAAGGACTAGATAGTAACTCCACACCAAATGAATGGCATGCACCATTATTATTCCAATATCTTTTGGACAATCTATTTTCTTTTGCAGTTGAGTTCCATATTAGTTCTATGCTTTCACAATTTCAGACGCTACATTCTCCATATCCAAAATATGGAATCCTCAATCAAAACCCAAGCCAAAATAAAGTCCAAGGAAATGAAAGAAAATTTGGTCCTAGATCTAGTACTACCATATGGAGTACAGTTTCGGGGGCTGACGTTGGGGAAAGTTCCCGTGCTCAAGTGTGTCGATTATAATGTACTTGATCCCAACTAATTCCTCAAGCTCCAATTTGAAAAGTATGCATGTGTTATCCAGAAAGAGGATGGTACTAAAAATTTGGTTACTTAGAAGTGGGCTAAGCCCTTAAGGAAATATGGCATCCTCACATTACTTACGTTCCCACATTTCAGTCAAGTTCCCACCATTCATGCTAGGTATGAAACTCTTTGGGTTCCCTCTACATCCCATTCTCTCTCTGGGTTAAATGGCCTAGTTCAACAGAATTTCAGGGGCATGCAATTCTCATTCCAACTAGGAATTTAAAGAGCCCGTGATCCAGTTCTCACATTGATTGACAATCCAAACTACATTGCTAGGTAAAGGTCCCAACTTATGATTCACCAAAAAGTTACAAAATACCATCATAAAATTCCCTGAATTGTGCCTCAAAGCTATGGCGATACACCAAATCTTTGAGCTCGGGGTTGGTGTTCCTGTCACTGTAGATAATCACCTTTGTTGAAACAAGTATCCAAGTGTTGTGGGTTACCTTCTCCACTGGGTTTGGTGGTCCGTGTCTTCCTTCCTATATTCATGTCTAAATGAGATAATAGGATGACAATGGTCTCCATTGATGGATATATTCCTCAGGATCTACTTCTCATAGGTCAACGAGTAACTGGGCCAAGTTCTAGTTGTAGCACTTGGTTCAGTTAGGGGGATAGTTTCTAGATGGTGTGCTTCAAAAATATCTCTCACTCAAAACTTTAGAAACCCTTGAATATAATGAGGTCGAGCATATGGATGAATGAATCCCAAATCCATATCTTAATGTAAGGTACCAGATCTATTATATTAGCAGAAAACATAAATAATGCAGAGAATAACATTGAAATAGCAACAAAATATGGAAATAATACAGAGATAACAGTGGAACAACAAATTATATGGAACCACAACACCAAAATTATACCTTTATTCATAGGAAACAATGTTCACTTTCCTCTTTGAGGGGGCAACCTCCAGCAAACAAGAGATCTATTACAAGCATTCTCAATACCAAGACTTCTCATGCCTCTTGCTATTATTTATATTAATTCTATCTTCTAAATAACCTTCCAGCAGAAGATCTTTCTAGAAGCAAAAGCTTCTATTAGGTATTCTTATATTGACTTGTTCTCATTTATTAAATAGGACTTATACACTAACTTTGACCTTTATTACATGGAAATTATATTATTCTACCTACATGAGGGGTTAGGGAGGTTAGGTCCCTAACATGCCCTCCTCCTTGAAAAACAACCTTGTCCTCAAGTCTTGAGATGAAGAAATTGTTGCAGAATAGTAGATGGCTCCCAAGTGGCATATTTTGGGGTTGTATCTTTCCACTACACTAATAGTTCCCTAATGGTGCACTAACTAAGATGACGTTCACACTGGTCCAAGACTCCTTGAGGCTATATCCAGATGGAACCTTCTTCATCCATATCTGGTAGACGAGTTTGATTTTGGCTCTTAGTTCCAAGCACCTTCTTTAAACATCAGACATGAAAAACTGGATGGATCTTAGAATCACTGGGTAGATATAACTGGTAATAAATAGTCCCCACATGCTTGGGAATGGTATAAGGACCATAAAAGTTGGGAGCAAGCTTCTGACAATGTTCATTTTTAAGGGAGGTCTACTTGTAAGGTTGCAAACGAAGAAACACCTGATCCCCTTCAAAAAATTGATGTTCAGAACGACCTTGATCTGCTTGCTACTTCATGTTCTTTTGAGTCAATACCAAATTGTCTTTCAGGGTATGGAGAATGGCCTTGCATACGGTAAAAAAAAATTCAACCTCTTGAACCCTAGAGACACCTGGCATATATGAGAGAACCAATGATGGATTTTTTCCATATACTGCTTCAAAGGAGTCATGTGAGTGGATGTATGGTAATATGTGTTGTACCACCATTCAAATAGTGGTAACCATTGAGCCCATTGATGTTGGTGATCTGATGCAAAACACCTTAAATAGGTTTCCAAACATTTATTGACAATTTCAAATTGGTCATCAGTCTGGGGATGATAAGTGGTGTTGAGATGGAATTGGGTGTCTTGTAGCTTGAACAAGTCTTGCTAAAAATTGTTGGTGAATGTGGGATCCCTGTTAGAGACAATAGAATGTGGCATGCCATGAAGTTTGAAGATATTATCCATGAAAACTTGGTCCATTGTGGATGCGGTGAAAGGATGTTGCAGAACACAGAAATGAGCATATTTGGAAAGACGATCAACCACCACCATGATAAAAAAATTCTTCCATATTTAGGTAGGCCCACAATGAAATGCATAGAGATATCCCATCAAATAGAAGGGGGAATTGGAAGGGGATGGAGTATGTCACGGGACTTGACCGTTTCTCCCTTGTTGCATTGACATACATCACATTCAGCCACAAAGTTGTGGACTTCATGTTTCATACCATCCCAAAAAAAAAAAACGTTTTACCCTTTCATAAGTTTTGGTAAACCCTGAATTCCCAGTGGTGGTTGAAGCAAGAAGCTCTGAAAGTAACGTAGATTTAAGTTGTGATTGTTTTCTTAAATATAGATGACATTTTTACTAAAGCTCATTATTATTCCAAAAGTACCCTAGAGAATCTGGAGAATTTTCTTGCAATTGTTGGATCAGGTGAGATATTTTGGGATCTTGCAACCATTCCTAGAGAGAAGCTTGGAGACAAGTAGGTACAATGAAAGACAGGGAAAAGAGGGACTCTTCTTCTTTTTATTTTCTGAAAATACCATCAACAATCACATTTTCTTTTCCCTTCTTATAAATGATCTCATAATCATATCCAAAGATATTGGTGACCCATTTTTGTTGCTCCGAGGATGAAATTATTTGTTCTAGAAAATACTTGAGGCTCTGGTGTTCAATTTTAATCTGGAAGTGTTGCCCCAATAATAAGGACACCAAAGATCCACGACATGTAGAATAGCTTGTTGATTAAGGTTGGTTTTCATTGATGTCAACCCTTGAAGAAAGCCCCATAGAAAATTCCAGTAGCACAAAGGTTTCGGCAATGGACCAAAGTTTGTTTGATGTAAAGATGACTCATTATTGTCTTGTCATGGTTGATAATAAGTATAAATGGATGAACTCCAAAGTGGTCTCCTTGTGGTGAAATCCCTCATGGGAAGATGCTTTGCGGGTTGAGTTATACTAGAAGTATGGTTAGAGAACCCATGCTTAATTATGGAATAATGAGTTTAAGGTCAGTGAATTTGTCAGGGAAACTATCCTAGAATGAGAGTGCTTGTCATGCCATTTCCGGTGGTATCTGGAATGTCACATAACTCCTCACAATTAGAGAGTTATGTCCATATGAAATTGTAGAACCCTCATGAGTCATATAGAAGCCCCTAAAATTCAAAGTGTTTGCAAAAGAAATTATTTAAATAATAAAGTAAATGGAGAACTCCCTAAAATAAGAAAAGTGTAATGCTACATGAAAGTATAAATAAGAGGCAAAGCTCTCTCATTTAATCACACTTGAACACATTGAATATATTTTGTTGTGTGAGGCTTATTGCAAGTACTCATTGATACATCTGAAGTTGTGAAAGTCTGAGGTAGTACGAAGGGTTGATGGAGAAATTCTTAGAATTACATCGAATAATAAAAAAAACCTATTTTTTGAGGCATATGCGGGCTGAAAGTGTATTAGGGTGCATAGATACTAAGGCGTACACAGGATGGCAGTGTATTAAGTTGCATACATGTTGGTAAAGCCATGGAAACTTGATAAGATGAAGATGTAGAGGTTCTAGATTCTAAGATCAAGCTCCTAGGAAAGTCTACAGTGCTCAGATACATCAGATCTATCCATTGGTTCAAAAGGTATGTCTTATTTCTATTAATAGTTGGATTTTGATGTATGCATGAGAAATGGTTATGGAGATTTGAGGATTCTCCCTAGAAAGACTAGTGGATGCATGGGATCTTCTATATAAGTCAAATCTACAGAAATACAGTGTTGGTATATTTATAATTGATACTTCTTGTTGAGGCACATCTAGTATTTCTTGGCATATGGCTAAGGGTGTTTGTCATATATGGCTGAGAGATTGTATTGGTTGATGTATTGAGAGGCAGAATATCCGAAAGGATTTGAAGTCTCGATCATGTGAGGGTTATTATAATTATTCATGATTACACACACTTTTGGCACATCAATAGAGAGAGATATGTATGAGGATGCATGCACAGGGTATAGATACAGTTTGGATGCAGTGATAGGCTACAGATCTATGTGAAAGAAGTTACACAGGGTCAGAAGTTTTCAGAAGAAAGAAAACCCTATTTTTTATAAGGAATATGCAGGTTGCATAACAATTTGGTCGCGTACATACACGGGTTGCATAATAGATAGGGTGCATACATAGCGTGTTGTAGCATCGCAGGTCATGTACATGTTGTATTTTGTTGATACATGTTCAGTTCAAGTACAAATTGATTACAGGGTAGTTGTACAGGTTGGTTGCAGGTCAGTGGTACAGGTTGATACAATTATACAGTGGTATATCTGTTGTGAATGGGAAATCCCTCTACAGACTAGCACTTAGGGTTTTATCATGCATGCAGAAAAGACCTAAAGATTCCTAGTTTTTACCATCATCCCAAACCTAATCCCCATTATTCTTAAGAAAATATGTAGTTAAGAAGATCAAGTGAACATACCTTATTTCGGCATTTGATATCGATCCCTCTTCATGCTTGGTTGCTCTTTGACTGCAACTCTCCTCCCAAGGCTGACCTTCATTCACAAAAGACAAACAAAGAACTCCACATGCATTTGATCTACAGATTAATGGGTTAGAGATTTAATCAACATGTACGCAATGAACAATGAAAACCTCATATGGTGGGACGGGAAAAGTACTTCTTTATTATTAACTTCACTAAAGCAACTTACAATGATGAAGTTGGACACTGCTCCACGAACCTGGTCTTGGTCTCCTCTTCAACTGTCCTCCAACTGCTTTGCTATATACTTCTCTTTGCACAAGAATGGCTAAAGGTTGGGACAAGGGGAATGCTCAATTGGGTATAGTCTCTTTACTATGATTTTCCTCCTTTCAAATGGGACCCTTACCCCTTCTTTTATAGGCTAGAAGGAGCTAGGTATTTGGAAGAATGATCGGCCATGCATGGCCGAAAGGTTTAGTTAACTTGCCCAAAACTGTGTGTTCCATCAACAACTTTCCTTTTTCCATGCTTTTGTAGGTACACGCGAGTTGTATTGGAGCAGCTAGTGTATACGCATGTAGTAATGGAGCAGAGCGTGTGGGCCTTTATAAAGAGGGTTTTTTAACCAGAGTTGTTCAGTACTGGCTTGGAAAAGAAGCCACATTGGATGGCTTGATGTCAGGTAAGTATGTTTGGTGAAAATTAGGGTTATAACAGATTCCCCCTAATGTGTGAGGTCGGAAGAGCATATTATGGCCGAAATACATTACCAATCTTTATCAACATACCAAACCGGTAAGCCCAGGGACCAGAATTTGGGAGGTGTCATCTACAAAATAACAATTGTCTCACCGAGGCGGGCATACCCATGCTTGGAATGCAATAAAATCATGGCTACCAATCAAATACATTGTAGATCCATGTCATATAACTATATAAAGTGTAGCCACAAGCAATACACAGTGGATCTACATCTCAAAATCAAAAATATATACATGTATAGTATCCATTTTCTAGAAGCTTATAAGGCATGATGGCTAGACATGAGGTCTTTAGAGCTCGAGCAACAACTTTAAAATATTCAAAATTTAGGTAGGAGTGTAATATGAGTGTACAACTTCACTACCCAGAGGTCTTCGATGGCTCCTCGATCATGGACTAGAGAATCTTGATGATCAAAATGAAGGCTTCATTGATTTCAAACAAAGACTCAATTGGACTTTCGGGATGGCCGAGCATGAGGGCAAGAGACAAACTACAGAGGGGCTGACTCAAGCTTGGAAAAACTTCCCTTGGACAATAGCACGACAAATGATGAGACTCAGGAAGCATAGCATTAACATAAGTTCACGAGGTAGGAGGCAACGCAAACTCTCCATATGTTTGGAAGAATAACCAAATGAAGGAGGACACAGCACAATGTAGCAGGAACAGCTTCCTAAGGTCATATTAAATCCCTCAAATTCAACCAGACGATAAGCACCCTTTTTCAGAACCTCTTTTATGATGAAATGTCTAAACGACATGGGTTTGAATTTGCCTACCCCCAGGGGGTCCTTATCTTGGTCATAGACCAGGACAAGGTCGCCTTCAGAGAAAATTTGAGGACGAACAGACCGATCATACTAACACTTGACTTTTTGTTTGTGAGCCTCATTGGCCAAGTCCGCATCACGACGCTGCTCATTGAGTCACTCAAGGTATAATAACCATTCTTCAAGTGGAGAAGTGTTTGGAAGTAACTGTACTGCCAATTTTAGGGACGGGATATAACATTCTATAGGCAAGACTAATTCCATCTCGTAAACAAGTTGAAAAGGTGAGAAACTGGTTGCATTCCTAACAGATGTTTCGTAAGCCCATAATGTCGAGTATAACATCAAATGCCAATTTGACCTGGCTGAGTTGATCATTCGTTGTAGGATGGTATTATGAGATTTATTTAAAGCTTCCACCTGACCATTTCCTTGGGGGTAGTAGGGTGACGAATGTTCTTTCTGCAACCCAAGATTTCATGTTAACTCGGTCATCATTTGGTTCTAAAAGTGACTTTCATGGTCAATGAAAATCTCTCTCGGGACGTCGAACCATGTGATTATCTAGTTGAACAAAAAGAGAGTTGCAGTCTCTCCATCATATTTAAACGTTGGCATAGCTTCAACCCACTTCGTAAAGTTGTCTACGGCTAAAATGATATAATGGTGCCCCCTGGATGAAGGAGGGTTGCATGCAGTGTAATCAATCCCCCACTTGGTGAAGGGACCAACTGTGATGACAGGAAACATGGGAGCAAGATGTGCCCTCATCTTCTGAGAGAAGATCTGACACGGGTGGAACTTCTTGACCGATTTGATACAATCTTTGATTAGTGTCAGCCAGAAGCAACTGGCTCGTAAAATATTTTGGGTTGTTTCCAACCCAGACAAATGACCACCACATGCTCCAGTATGCCAATCATTAAGCACGATTTCCACTTCTTCATGAGTGAGGCATCAGTGAAGAATGCAATCTACACCACGACAATAGAGAGTGTCCTCAAGGATGAGATAATTCTTGGCCTGATGATGTATACAGCAATGTTCATCACGAGAAGCAGAGGCGGGGCACTTCAAATTCTAGAGATGGACAAGAATATCAATACCAAGGGTCTGAAGATGCTATCAAAAACATATCTCCTCGAATAAGCGATTCTTCGGGTACAACATCACCTGAATCGACTGGAAGTTTCAAAATAAGTTCTACGAAGACCAGTGACTTTTTGGATTTCGTCAAAATGAAATCTAAGTCAAATTCCTGGAGGACGACTATCCATCTACTGATTTTTCCTCCTATTACCCATCATGTCAACACGTATTGAAACGGATTCACAACGGCAATGACAGTGGTCTTGTGAAACATAACATAATGATGGAACCGTTGGATAGCATGGGCTCCTGCCAACGCAAGTTTTTTGATATGAGAATAATTGAGTTCTGGTCTGACGAGGCCTCAGCTCAGGTAATAGATCACATATTCTGAGATAAAATCATCTTTCTGAACTAAGACCACGTCGATGGTTGACTCTGTTGCAGCCAAGTATAATAAGAAATCCTTGTTATAGTTGGGTGGCCGAAGCAGAGGAGCAGTTATGAGGGCATGTTTCAACGCTTCGAAGGAGCATTGAGCGGCATCGTCCCAATGAAAAGGAATGTCTTTTTTCAGCAAGCACATAAATCCCTTCGTGATCTCAGCATAGTTGGCGATGAAACGCCTCAAAAAGTTTGCCTTGCCCTGTAGACTCTAAAGTTGAAGGATTGTGCGTTGGGGAGGCAACTGAACTATTGCCTCAAACTTGAGAGGACGGATCATGATCCCTATTGTTGACACTATGAAACCTAACAAGCATCCTGATGTTACGCAAAATCTGCATTTTTTTGGGTTCAAGCGAATCCAGAAGTAGCGGCATCACTCAAAGATAAGTCGGAGGTGTGTGGAATGATCTTTTCTCTTGTGAGATCGTGATGCTAAATCATATAAGTAGGCTTCAACTATATGCTTGAGATTATGGAAAGAAAAAGACATGGCCCGTTGAAAGGTAGCTCCAGCATTTTTGAGACCAAAAGGCATCTTATGATAGGAAAATGTACCCCGTGGACAAATGAATGCATTTTTTTGTTGGTCTTCGGGCTTGATTTGTATCTAATTATATCCCGAAAAACCATCCATGAAAGAAAAGGCCTTGCAACCTGCACATTCATAAATTATCTGGTCAATGAATGTTGTGGGAAAATTATCTTTTGGAAAGGCCTTGTTCAAATCACAGAATTCCGTACATACGCAAATCGTGCCCTGTTTCTTGTTGACCGGCACAGTATTTGATACCCATTGGGTCAAATGGATAGGATAGATAAAACAGGCTTTGAGCAGTTTCTCGACTTCAACCTTAATGGCAGCTTCTTTCCTAGGATTAATTGGACGAAGCTTCTACCAAACTGTCTTGGCATCCAGATAAGTTGTGATTTCATGTTCAACTATTTTTGGATCAATGCCTGGCATTTCCTCATAAGACCAAGCAAAAACGTCGCGAAATTATTTAAATAAGTCTGTGTATATTTGAATCTCTTCGAGGGAACAGTTAGCTCTGATGAAAACATTATCCACGATGCTAGGGGTTTTGGAGATATTAATCGGTATAGTTTCAGCGATAGTTTCCATATTACCCTCGGCATAAACCTCATGTGTAGCCAAGGGATTGATAGGACATGACCTATCTCCAGTCATAGTCAAGGTGAATTCCCCTACTTCGATTATGCTTAACTCCAGGAGGAAGTATGATCTGTGATGGAGATCATCCCAGGTTTTGTCTGGATTAGTCATTGCTTCAATGATTGCTTCATCTGAGGGCAAGACTAAGTCTAACGAATCGGTACCAGCAAGGGAACCTTGAGCCCAAATAGGCTCTGGGATTGGATCTAACTCTTTTACAGGAGTCAGATTGGTGTCGAATGAAGCTTGTTGGACTAAAGAGTACGCTACCTCTGTCGTGGACAAGGGCATGGACATACCATGGTGCCCTATCCCTTCCATCATGGTCGATGGGGAAGGAAGAATCCATGGATCATTGAAGTAAGTCATGTGAAACGATGAAACTTGGAAAATCTCAACCTTATGGTGGTATGATACAAACTTGGCATCGCCTTGAGGAGGCGGGTAATTGAAAGTACCCATCAAATATGGGCACAAACCAACCCCTACATTGATGACGCCTAGTTGGGGATTGTCAATCATCAGGACCGCAGATGCCCCCAATGAAGGGTTAGGTCTGGAGAAGGAGAATTGATCAATGGTCATGATCCAGCCCTCGTGTGGAAACAACAAGACCTAAAAAACTATAGCAACCACTGCTTGCATGGCATCAGTCCAAATCCTACCTAACAAGAGATTGTAGTCAAGGGATGTGTTGACTCCTTCTACCTCAACGCACATGGTCTTCCCTCCTAACTGCATGGGGAATGAGGGGATGATGCCATGTGGTTGAAACAAATGACCATCGAAATCGTTAAGAAGAGTAGGTGACAGAGACAAAATGGGTTGGTCAATGGCCTTCCAACACGCCAATGACATGACGCATGTCGAGGTGCCCTCATCCACCATTGTGCAGAAAATGTTCTGTGTAAAAGTTTTCATGGGGTAAGCCACTACTATTTGAAATGCTACGTGGTAAGGGAGACAAGGTTTTAAGTCGGTTGTATCTAGCTTGATTTCACCTGGATTACAAGTCTCGGTAGATCCTAAAGTGGCTAACAAACCTTTCCTATGGGAAGGGTAGCTCTGGAGGACTTCTAAAGTGGACATCGCACAAGTGGTTTGAGATAAATCCTCCACCACATAATAGTTCTGAGAGGCCCTTGTGTTTGGGTTGTGGGAGGCTTTCTTGAATGCACCCTTTGGGATGCGCGTCATTGTTTCACCCAAAATCTTCTCGATCTGGAGAGGAATATATGGAATTTCATCTTTTTTACCTTTCTCAAAGGTGCTTGGCTTACTGTAGTCATGTGCTCTAGTTGATATAAAAGAATCACCTTTCATCATATACACATTTGCAGATGTAGGATTATTCGAAGATGAAGAGGGTCCTTGACTGCCCCCTTCCGCGCTTGTAGAGGTTTGGGTTAGATTTTGACAATGTTGGAATGGATTTGTTAACACAGCAGGCTGCTGTTGTGACACAAACTTTTGGGACTCTGTAAGCCGAGGACACTGGTGGGTCGGGTGGTCTTTTGCACACAGGTTACATGAATACTTATCCTTTTGTTTCTTATTGTTGCCCCCGCTAGCATTATTAGTGGGTTTCTTATCCCCATTACCCTTCTTACATTGTTTTTTCTTTCCATTAGGCTGTTGGGTGGCCTTCAAATTTGTTGATTACACACTATGTACATCCGACGTTTGGGTAAGGGGAGCAGCTGAAACATTAGTTTGGTTGGTCGTTGTGTGTTGTATAGACAATTGTTGCATTTGTTTTGTCAGTTGTTCATCGGGATTGGTTTGTGTTGAACTGACAATACCATCAGCATGTGGTCCAACTCTTTGTCTGGTCTTATCAAGTATGGATCGTGGTGCATCAGGAAAAACCTCGTATAGTAAACTAGACTAAGAATAAATTATCTCAAGCTGTTGAGCTCTCATGATGGCATCTTCTTCAGAAAACACTCTCGACGTTGTGACGTCTTTGGATAGATATGGGACCAAAGACTTAAGTAACCACTCAAGAAGGAATGTTGGTGGGATTGGTACCTTAATTAAACTCTTCCGGCGTCTCCACTCTCGGATGTGGTCAAAGATATGGTCTGCTTTTGTCTGTTCAAAATTGGCTAGGAATTTTGTGTGGGTTTCATATCTCACAAGTAATTGGAAATGGATTAGAAATGCCATTGCCAATTCACCGAAGGAAGAATATATCGAGCGGTTGATCTCGATATACCATTTCACGACACTCTCGATGAGAGTTCGTTGAAACAATCACAATTGTACGGAGTCATATTTCAACGAATTAGACGAGCACCAAAGATGGAAGGTGGTCACATGATCCCCTAGATCTTCATTAGGCTTGGCCTCAAACTTTGGTATGTCCGAAGGCAATTTCGTCGGCATAGGAGGCCAACATGGATCGTGACAGATGGGGCCATTCAACAATCTTTTCAAGTCTGGAAAATGTAAGGTTTCCAATAAAGGTAGTTTTGGTTGTTGTTGATGATAACCATGGAAAAAGGGGCCTGGAGTTTGACTGGCACCAGGTTTCCAGGAAAAGTTGGGTTGTTGGCTGGGGTTCTGGTAAAACCCATGGCCATGACCAACGTACGTATTTTGCGTTTGAGGATACATCATCGGCTGATTCCCGAAATAGTACGTAGATGGTTGGGCATGCATTAAATTCGGAGGAGTTTGGGAAGGGTTGCCCCATGCTGATCCGATGGGTGTAGGTATTGCACCTTGCCCGGGGTTCCATTGGTTGTGAAAATAATTTCCCCATATCGGCATTCCTAAAGAGGGAACTGATCCTTGCCAAGAATTCCAAGGTCCTGATGCAGAAGAAGTTCTTGGGTTTTCCCCCTGTGTAGGAATAGTGCCTTGCATAGGATTAGGTTGGCCATAACCGGGGTTGCCCTCAGTCAGGAAAGCGGCTGACAAGAAAGCGTTGTTACCAAACGCACCAAACAAAGAAAATGGTGTCGACCCTACCAACATACTATGAGAAGGTGGTCCTTGAGTCCTTACTCCAAGTGAACTATGGTGTGTGTTTGGCCCAACGGATTGTTGGTGGGTACCACCGAGGGAAGGGGATGAAGGAGGTATATGACCTCCCCCATAAGGGAAAGAATTAAAAGGAGTTGAAGTGCCCCCCATCAGTCCTTGCAGAGGAGCATTAGAGCTCCCTTCCCCCAGACCTAAAGTCTGCAAAATGGAGTAGGATAGTACAGGACTTGTACCTAATCTAGCCATCCTGTATGACAACAGAGGGCCTGTCGCACTCTATGTGAAAGGAGTAGTGGTCGTCGCCAAAGATAGGATCGGACCACTGCTCTAGGTAGAGGCAGTCGAGACCATGGTGGCTTAGACTGGTGACGGTGGGTTTGGAGGTAAGCTACCCCCGGTGATGACAACCATGGCGAGAATTTGAGGATTCCCAGAAGAAGTGATAGCATTTGTTTCCATTTCTACTTGGGGCACTGTCTGGCGCTCATAAGGTAGGACCTATACGATGACGAGCCCTGATAGGTTAGTGATTAGAGGGTTATAAGGACTAAGATTTTCCGCTCCAAGGTCCACAATGGTTGGTTCCTCTGAATGTTGGTCGGGCACAGTTTCCTGTGACCCGGTCGCTTCAAAAGACCCTTGTTGGTCTAGCTTTTTCCTTAGTGGTGGTGGGGGTGGCTTTAGTGTAACCGGTGGTAGGAAAAGAAGCCTTCATGACCGGTGGAGCTTGTGATCCTCCACTGTGTGAGAATATCAAAGACACGCTAGGGACTTCTATTCATTCAAAAACAACATACACTAAAAAAGGTCCCTACAAGATAAAACAAGCAAACACTAAACTAGTTTGAAGAATAGTTACAACAACCAACACTAGAGCAACTTACCAGTGAAAGTGAAACTCGGACACAGAATAACCCTCCAGGTATACTCTGCAAAGTGTGGCCAGTTGTTTGTCCTAGGTACCACGGTATACCCCCGCAGTCACCTACGTATGTCCCTAAAAAATATAGGCAACTAGGTTGCCAGTGCGCGAACAGTCACCAAGAGGGTGCAGTCGACAGTCGGGTAGACCACAATGAGCAAGGTATTGAGCCTAAAACCTATCAAGGGTATCGAAAGAAAGTGGTCTGGAAGAAAATTGAGGATCTCGAATGGATTCGAGACCCACAAAGCTCTGTGGCAAATGAAATCGACGGAATCCCAAGACAAGCCCTCTATATGTGTTCTCCACTACGATTGGTTTGGCTTTGGAGGGGTTATCTCCGCTACCTTTATGCACGTGACCTCGTGTTTATCCCCTTTGTTAGAGGGGGGTCCCAGATAAATTTCACGATACTAGACTTGGACACTCCCTAACTCAGACTCCAATGTTTGATTTAATGGCCTTAAAGAGTTTCCTCTCCAACCTAATTCAAGGCCCTAACCCTAAACTAGTTGGTTGACATTACAAGCATAAAAAGTCTAATTGATTTTAGATTTTAGCATTAATTGTTATGGCTTATATTAAGTCAAAGGTTATTAAAGTGAAACTAGTGATGTTTTTAGAAACGAAAAGAAAGACAAACAAAAAGATGGAAACAAAATAACTTCTTCTTGACAAATTTAAATTTGCTCTTTTAAATTTTTTAACCAACTTTTTGAAATAAAATTTTCTAAGATATTTGAACAACAAACTCAAAATAGGATTTCACTCAACTACGAGCTACTTATCATGTAAGTAAAATGTAAAGAACTTATGAAAGAAAAGACTTCTTCTGGTTACTAATGCAAACCAACAACTATTTAACCAAACAAAAAAATAAAAGACTTTTTTTTTTTGAATGCTCACAAAGAAAAAAGGAAAAATATCGAAAAGTAAATACCAAGAAAACTTCTGACCTAAGTGCAGATCACAAAGAGTCACCTTAAAAATAACACACAAGCAAATTAAAACTGGACTCTCACACTTGTCTAAAAACCCTATAAAAAGAAAATTTTGAGGAAAACTTCTTAATTAAAAAGAAATCTGTTGTTGTGATCAAACCTAAGTTACTGACCGCTATGACAAAGACCCAAAAAACATGAGAGGTATAACTCTTGACAAAGGAAAGGATGATTGCCTCACCTTAAACAAAAAATTTCTCCACGGGCACGCTGCTGACAGTTCAATAGCAAGCGTGTGCACGCGAGCTGTGTAAATTTAGGATGTGTGTACATGCATGCAGACCTTATACAGGATGCATGTACTTCTGAAAATCTAAAAAATGAAAGGACAAGCAATCAAGCCCTGGAAGAGACTATTGGTACTGAGAACCAAAATCTCTTGAAGACTCGGACACTTAGTTTGACAGAAAAAAAAAGAAAACAATTCAAGGAAAACTTCATAGAACAAACCAATCTGAGGTGAAACATAATCTATAGACTGCAAACAACAAAGACTAGAATGAGTTCCAGAAAACCCCTGAGAAGGATTATTTCTGACAGGGGAGAGGATGACTGCCTCTCTAGAAGAAATTTTCTGGAATCATACACACGACTGGCACTTCCTCAGCTAGCGTGTACATGCGGGTTGTAGGAAGTTAGGGCATAGGTACACGCGTGTAAACCTTATACAGGTCGCGTGGACCTCTGTGGGTCTCGAAAAAGAAAAAAAAATGCATTCAAGAAAAGAAACAGAGATAACTAGTATAGAAGACCAGAATCTCTGTTAGCTCAGACTTTTGCAGAAACTTTAAAAACAAGGAATGAAACCAGTTTTTAAAAATACCCAAGAAAAAATATTCCCATAAACCCTAGAGATCCCCAGTAAGGTCGCAAATTTTTTTGTGAGTGGGAAATCCCTCTACGGACTAGCACTTAGGGTTTTATCATGCATGCAGAAAATACCCAAAGATTCCTAGTTTTTACCATCATCCCAGACCTAATCCCCATTATTCTTAAGCAAATACGTAGTTAAGAAGATCAAGTGAACATACCTTATTTCGGCATTTGATATCGATCCCTCTTCACACTTGGTTTCTCTTTGACTGCAACTCTCCTCCCAAGGCTAACTTGCATTCACAAAAGACAAAAAAGAACTCCACATGCATTTGATCTACAATTTAATGGGTTAGATATTTAATCAACATGTACACAATGAAAAATGAAAACCTCATATGGTGGGACGGGAAAAGTACTTCTTTATTACTAACTTCACTAAAGCAACTTACAATGATGAAGCCGACCACTGCTCCACGAACCTGGTACTGGGCTCCTCTTCAACTATCCTCCAACGGATTTTCTCTATACTTCTCTTTGCACAAGGATGGCTAAAGGTTGGGACAAGGGGAATGCTCAATTGGGTATAGTCTATTTACTATGATTTTCCTCCTTTCAAATGGGACCCTTACCCCTTCTTTTATAGGCTAGAAGGATCTAGGTATTTGGTCGAATGACCGGCCATGCATGGCCCAAAGGTTTAGTTAACTTTCCCAAAACTGTGTGTTCCATCAGCAACTTTCCTTTTTCTGTGCTTTTGTAGGTACACGCGGGTTGTATTGGAGAAGCTAGTGTGTACACGTGAAATAATGGAGCAGGGTGCATGGGCCTTTATAAAGAGGGTTTTTTAACCAAAGTTGTTCAGTAATAGCTTGAAAAAGAAGGCATCTGGGATGGCTTGATGTCAGGTAAGTATGTTTGGTGCAAATAAGGGTTATAACAATATCTCACAGTGATTGTGTGACAGTGGTTCCATCATTCTACTTCTACGTCAGGGCAATTGGACAGGGCAAGGACAGGTGGTTGTAGCCACCTTTTGGTTGTAGTCGGAGAACATAGGGGGTTGTAGCATCCTTCTGGTTGTAGCCAGAGAATTGGGGAGTTGTAGCTTCCCTCAGGTTGTAGCCTAAGAAACTAGGGGGTTGGAGCCTCCTTCCAGTTGCAGCTGGAAAACAAAGGAAGTTGGTGCTTCCAATGAATGTAATTCTTCAAGACATATAAGAAAAATAATTATGCGGTTTTCTCTCGCTTTGGCTTTCCACATAAAACACTAGTGTACTGTGTATGTGTACGATTGTTCATTTGTTCATTGCTTATTTACTCTACATTTATTGGATGATAATGCTACTTTGATATAACACTTGGATTATATGGTTAAAAAGGATCGGATTTCTCTATCACTGATTCACCCCCCCTCTCAGTAATTCAACAATGGGTATCAGAGCATGTTCCTTCAGAAATTAGTTTAACCTCTGAAAGGTAGATCATGGAGAGAAACAACTTGTATAAAAATGGAATACCTCAGTTTGATGGACAGAAATATGCATTTTGGAGCATAAGGATGAAGACATATATTCAGGCACAGGGATTTGAAATTTGGCAATCAATTGTAGATGGATACATAGTACCAGCAGTTCTGCCAACAAATCACAAAGCAGTGAAACTCGGTCAAAATAATTCCAAATCCACAAATGCACTTCTGAATGGTCTTGGTGAAACAGTATTCACCAAAGTTTCACATTGTAAATCCGCTAAATCGATTTGGGACAAACTTCAAAATATTTATGAAGGAGATTCAAAAGTCAAAGCAGCAAAGCTTCAAAATTACACAGGTCGGTTCGAACTACTAAATATGAAATAAGATGAGAATATTTCAGCTTACTTCTTATGAGTCGATGAAACAGTAAATGAAATCATGGGATTGGGAGAAGAAATCAAAGAATCTGTAATTGTTCAAAAGGTACTAAGATCTCTTCCTATGAGATTTGACCCTAAGATATCAGTACTAGAAGAAAGAGAAGATCTAAAATCAATCATAATGGATGAACTACATGGAATATTCACAACATATGAAATGAGAACTGAACAGGAAAATCCAAATGTAAAATAAGTAGCCTTCAAAGCATCCAAAAGATCAAAGCAAAAGGGAAAGCAACAAGAAAAAGAACATAGCAGCAATAGTGATGTCTTGGAAGATGATGACGAAGTGGCCAACTTTTTCAAAATACTGAACAAGGGAATCGATGACAGGTATAGAGGTTACTCAAAATGAAAACAAGCATATAAAGGCAAAAGAACCACAGAGAAAGTTTTCAAGAAAAACGTATGCACCAAAGAATACATCTCATCATCAGATGAAGATGAAGTCAGTGATAGTGAGACAAAAAGAGTTCTATTCATGGTAGTAGAATACTCTGATAAAGAAGACTCTGAATAAAATATGAAGAAGCCAAATAATAATATGAATAAGTCAAAGAAGAAATTGAAGAGGCAGAAGTTGACTACCGAGAGGAATTGTTGAGATCCATAGAAGTTATCAGGAGGGACAAGAGGAAAAACAAGAAGCTACAAGCGGAACTAGACAAGAAAGAAGACACTCATGAATTAGAACAAATGATCACAAATTTGAAGGTTCAAATTGAATAAGATAAAAGAATTGAGGAAGCACTCAAAGAATAGCTAGAAGGAAGAGACAGAATCATTGAAAATTTGGAAGCAGATATTGTCACATTAAGAAAGGATCTTCAAAAGAAAAATATGTAGAACAACTCAAAAGTTTGAAATGACATTATCAGCAGTCAAAAGCCTAATCATGACAAGTCCATACTTGGATACAATCAGATGGAAAAGGGATCAAGCTCCAAAACAATAGAACAAGAAACATATCCAAAAATCTATGCAGAAACAATCAAAGGTGATAGGAAGGTCTACAGAGAAAATTACAGGGACACTCCTCCACCGAGAAGATTCATATTTCATAATCAACAACTGACAAAAATAGACAGGTCTTGGGAAGAAGAAGAATTCATAAGAGCACCTCCTTTCAGAAGATATTCAACTCCCAGGTATCAAACTATATTTTTTGGTTTATGTTGTGCATGTAATAATTTTGGACATAAAGTTGTGAATTGCAGAGATAACAATAGGGACATAAACAACTTTGAAATTCATACACAAAAGGGTTATCCAAGAAGGCCTAGTGAAACACAGAGAAGAAGTTACAACAGTTTTGAATCATTGAGCACTGGAGTGGAATGCTACAATTGTAACAACTTTGGACACATGGCCAAAGATTGCAGAATGACAATCCCTCCTAGAGAACCACAACAAAACAACAACAATCACAGATAGGAACCACAGAAAAGGACATGGATAAGAAAGCAGAATCA
>SNQJ01S0153205.1:5606-21322 GCA_010110895.2 Picea sitchensis | reverse complement strand
CCGCGTGCTATAGACAGTTAGGGCGCGGGTTACCCGCGTGCAGGCCTTCTGCAGGCCGCGGGTACCTCTGTGTGTCCCGAAAAGAAAATGTCGAGCATCAGTCAAAGAGAACTGGTATTGATAACCAGGCTCTCTGCTAGCTTTCGACTAACAGAAAACAAAAAACAGCAAAGAAACTGAAACTTAACTCTTTAAACTACCAAAAGATCTTTCACCAAACCCAGAAACCCTAAGAGTAAAAGTATCCCCAGTGGAGTCGCCAATTCTGTTGTGGGGTATTCTACCCTACGGACTAATAAGCTAGGGCTTTAAACTTATACGCAGATCATGACCCTCAAGATTTAACTTTTAACCTTCTACCCAAAATCTCAATCCCTTTTCTCAGGCAAACATGGGAAGAATAAACCAACCTTTTTCCGACGGTTGAAGTAGATCCTCCGTTGAGTTGTTATCTCCTTGCTGCTGCTGCTCCTTCCACAAAGCTTCCTGCAACCAAGACGATACTATGCATGCATGCTACTGATCTACTAGGGGGTTAGAGATAAAACATAAATCAAATAACATAGATGAGACTAATGTATTCGGGACGGGAAAAGTATCTTTTCATTAACTTCAATATGAACCAACTTACAATGATTTCTGAGGCCGATCATCGTTCCACGATCCTGATCCTGGGCTCTTCCTCTTCTTTTTGTCCTCCAACTGCTGCTGCATGAATTTCTCCTAAAGCTTGAGGCAAGGCTAAAGGGTTGGGACAAAACTGGCTTGGCAATTTGGCAGAGTTTCCTTGCTATGATTTTCCTCCTTTGAATAGTACCCCTACCCCTCCTTTTATAGGCTAGGAGGAGCTAGGGTTTTTGGCGAACTCTCGGCCATGCATGGCTCGGAGTTCCAGTTAACTGACAAAAAGCCTCGTGTCTCGGCGGAAACTTTCCTGATTTTTTGCTTTGTTAGGTACCCGCGGGCTGTTTTGGGTTAGCTCGCAGATACCCGCGTGCAGTATAAGGATAGCAAGCGGTTGCCCGCGCCCAGTGAGAAGTTAGGGCACAGGTTGCTTGTTTTAAGTGGTTTTTTGAGGATTTGCTCAGCATGGCTTTGGCTAGGAAGAGGCATGAGTTGGCCTGATGCCAGGTAAGCAGGGATAGTGCAATTTAGGGTTATAACACATATGTTTTGCAAATGATGAGGATTCGACTTTCATTTCCACACATGCACTTAAAGGATCAACAGGGTACATTCCTCCAGGTATTATTTAAACTAGATAGCTAATTAATCAATGTTATGGGTTTCTTATATTTATTTAACATTGTGAAATAGAAACCTTAAGATGATGATCTATGATTGCAGAATATGGAATGGGTAGACAAGTTACAACAAAAGGTGATGTTTATATCTATGGAATACTACTATTGGAGATTCTCACTAGAAAGAAGCCAACCCACAACATATTTGTGAAAGAAATGAACTTGTTGAAATGGGTGTGGAGTCATTTTCCAAACCGAGTAAGAGAAGTGGTGGACACGGGTCTACTGAGAATGACTGGTACATTTATTGAAGAAGATAAGGACCTCAAATGCCTCAATCAACTAATAAATGTGGGTTTTTTTTTCACAAATGAATCCCCTGAAGGACGACCTACTATGATGAATATTTTGAGCACACTACAAAGCATCAAAGATACTTATTTGAGCTTTGTTCCAAAATTTCAATAAGATATGCCACATTTGTTGGACACTACAATAAGTACTCTCAACAACACTAATGAAGGCCAAAGTTCATCAAGTTCATTAACATTATAGTCCATTATCATTAATTCCATCTAGTTTAAGTCTTATTCCCCTTTCCTTCTTTGTGTAGAAATCTTTGTTCTGAGGTATGTGTGGCTCATGGTGTTTTGGAAATGTTTTAATTATTATAAAATTTTCCATCATATTTTAGGAAAAATTTATGACCACTATCTTTTCTACATTTATAATTAAATGAATTGCACTTTTGTATTTGTTTTAAATGATTTAAAAAACAGACATTTATAATCAAATTCATTTTATTAAATACATAAGAATTTTGTATTTGTTTTAAATGATTAAAATAATATAAATCATTTTTAGTTTCAAGAACTATTAAAGATAATTTTGTGTTTGTTTTAAATGGTTAAAATAATAGAAATAATTTTTAGTTTCAAGAATTATTAAAGAAAATATCTTGATTAATATAATTATTGAAGTGAATATATGTATGGACATTATGTTGGTCGAATATGTATAATTAAAATGTTGTCTATTATATTTTACTTTTGAATATCTATATGTTGTAGATGGGATGGAGTTGATATCAGTGATAAAAGAACAAGGGTTAAAAAAATAAATTGGGAAACCAGTTAGGTTCATCGTTTTTATTAAATAGTAATTTTTTAAAACAATTTGTATTATTAACTAGTGATGTGAGATGGTGTTGGTTAAATGTTCCATCTTTTTGATTTTTTGGTTAGAATTCGACGATGTAAATCTGGACAAAATCACAATTTTCTATTGTTTAAATTGTATTTCTGAACATGTGGGCTTAATGGTTAAGAACATGTGTTTCCTCATAAGAGGTCATAAGTTCAAATCCAGAGGGAAAAACCTGAGACACTCTCGCTCGATTTCAAGCAAAATTAGACGAAAAAAAATTGCCAAAAAAACCCAAAAGATAAAACATTTAGACTATAATTTTTTCGGTTTACAAATTCTTAACATATCAATTTCATGCTTTATTTTCAATATTAAATTTCTACAAAAGAGGTGGGAAATCAAGTTTAATGGTAAATCAAACTTTATAATTATAATGATATGTTTCAACATGAAACATGGGAAACTAATTTTCTATATAAGACTTTTGAAACATCGAGAATTTGTAAGACTTTTTGACTAATGAGTAATGTGAGATTAAAATATAGTTTTTGATTAAAAATGTTTGGGATAATGATTACACACCTATCTTTATTATTAAATCATAAGAGATATTTTTATTATAAAATAATAAAACTGAAATATTTTTTATTATAAAATAATAGAGATATTTTTTTATAAAATAATAATATAAAAATATGTTTCAACTAAAACATCTGAAAGTAATTTTCTCAAAAGTCTAAAACTCATAAGCGATGTGAGATTAATTTCATTCCACCTAGCATATTTTCCATCGGTCTCACCAAAACGTAAATTCTTACTTAAGAAAATCATTATAAATGATATAGATTTTTTTTTAATGGCAAATATTAATATTCCTTTAAAAGAATAAAACTGCAATTAACCACTAAATATCAAATACATATGTTTTAGAAGCTGATATTCCTAAGAAAAGAGAGTTATAAATGGCTATTGAATATCAAGATATATGTTTAATGTTTTTTTAACACTAAAAAAATAGTTTTCTTATTCATCATGTTTTTTTAACACTAAAAAAATAGTTTTCTTATTCATCATGTTTTTTTAACACTAAAAAAATAGTTTTATTATTCATCATGCTATAAATTAGTAATAGTATTATTTGATAATTTCAAAAGAAGGAATGAAAGGAATATCCCTGGGAATAGCTCTTAAAATAATTAAGAATTATTTTATCAAATGTATATCAACACAGTTGGCATAAAACCCAGAGCACAAGGGAATAAACCCAATAGATATTGTAACACTAACTTAGATTATTTTAGCTTTACTATTGTAACACTATTAAGTTCATTTTAGCTTTAGAAATATAAAACATTAAGAAAAATAAAATAAAGAAAACCCAAGATGGGTCTATGTTTTATATATTTTTTTACATTATGTAAATAATTGTCAACTATTTTTTAAACATTATAAACCTTTCTAATAAAGATTTTGTATATTAAGGTGAGGTTATATTTATACAAATGCCAACTCCAACATCTTCAAATAGATGACAAATGGATTTTGTATATAAGTTCATATAAAAAAGAAATTGCATGTTAAATTGAACATAATCTCTTGTTATTGTTGCCAAGTGTCTTTGTAATGCACTTAATCATTTGACGTAAGTCATGATGTGGCTTTTTTTTTTTTTTTTTCTCTTAATCATCGAACACTCCTTTAAATCCAATCACCCAATATTCTTTTACCAAACTAAAATATAACCTCAACCCTTCATTACTACTCTCACCTCATTCAGGAAGCTCGAAATTGAAAAACATCATAATAATTTCAATCACAAGCATGGCTACAAACTTAGCCAATATTGGAAGGCCACCATTCACTACCTGGATCATTAGGCTTCCTCGACACAAATTTCAATTGCCTCCTAGTCTACTTATTTTTCTCTTCTTATACATATTTTTCCTTGCATCTAATTGGTCCTCTATGTTGGCATATTTACAGACAGAAGGCAATGTGTTTGTCATTGATGGTGAGATCAACATGATCAGTAGCGCAATGATGAAAAACAAGAGAAAGTGGCAAGATCAACAACACAACGATAATGGCATGGAAATATTGAAAGCGTAAGCTCAAGAGTGAAGAGCAACAATGATCATTGGATCACCCATTCTGAATTCCCAATGGCCATCAGATATGAATTCAGATAGGAGAAGTGTAGAGAAGAGGAGAACAGATCTCAGGGGTCAGATCTGAGTATGAGGACCGACCGTTGTTGGGTCCAGAAGAATGAGCATGATCTTTAAGTGCAAGTAGAAGCGAGTTTACAAAGTCCTGAAAGCATGGGGACCATCCATTGTCAAAGAGGACATGTGGCAAAATATCAGAGCACAACAAAGGCTCCGTTTTAGAGTTTCACAGATTGAGAAATCCAAAGGAAGGAGGTGCTCTAACCCCTCAAACTCACGATATGAGAAATCACGATAACATTCCTGGCCGTTAGAGCCATAGGACACGTGGCGAGCGATTGGAATTTCGCTGACTTGCACATTGGAGGAGTCAAAGGAGCGTGGTGTGGGAACTCATGAGATGCAAAATCCTAAAATGATATGGGCCGTCAGATCGAGGATTGATATGGACCATTGGATTGAGGTATGTCATGGACCATTGGATTCAAAGTACACATGTCAAGAGGTCAAAATTTCGCTGACTGGAAAGTCAAAGGAAGGAGGTGCTCTATCCTTTGAAATCGTGAAACGCAAAACCATGATTTAATTTGAGTCGTCAATCAAAGGGAGAGCGTGGACTGTTGATCTTACTCCATTTTGGATTTTTGGTTACCAGGAGTTGGAGGAGTCAATGAGACTCACAACAAAAGTGCAAAATCACGAAGCACTTGTTTGATTGGTGAGTGGTCATAGCGCATGGTCACATCGTCGAGAGTTGGAGGGAGGATCTAGTGCAACCAAGCTCTATTTCGGTGATCGTGACATGGAGAGTCGAGACCCTTCATCACAGGAGTCCCGAAGTTGCGAATTGCAAAGCACTTTGTGGATAAGCGCCTGGTCACTACCGTTGGTCACGAGAAGGGAAGAAGCCAGTACATTTAAGCTCTTTTTTTTTTCTGAGTTTCAACGATCACGACATGGAGTGTCGAGACCATTCATCACAAGAATGCCGAAATGGGAAATCGTGAAATTAATTCTGCTTAGCGTTCGGTCACAGCCAGTGGGCATATGAGATAAATGTGAGACCCTGTGAAATTAATCCAACGGTGTTGATTAATTGGGAATATGATCGAAGAGATACTGTTGCACTTCACAGTTAATTGATCAATTACGATTCAGTTAGCAGAACTGAATCATAGTTCTTGGACGATTGGTGATTCAGTTGCTGATGTTTTTTCTTGGAGATTCAAGGCTGTTATAACCCTAAATTGCACCACACATGCTTACCTGGCATCATTCCATCTCATATCCCTTCTTTGCCAAAGCACTGTTGAAAAACTCTTTGAAAATCCTCTTTTATAAAGGCCCATGTGCCCTACTCCATTACTGCACACATGTACACGCTGGCTGACCCAAAACAGCCCGCGTGGACCGACAAAAGCACGAAAAAAGGAAAGTTGTCGACGGAACACAAAAGCTATGGGTGAGTTAACTGAAACTCCCGACCATGCCTGGCCGAGGGTTCATCCAAATACCTAGCTCCTTCTAGCCTATAAAAGAAGGGGTAGGAGTCCCATTTGAAAAGAGGAAAAATATAGCAAAGAAACTCTGCCCATTTGCGTACTCCCATTGTCCCAAACCTTTAGCCTTTCCTGATGCCAAAGGAAATACAAAGAAAAGCAATTGGAGGATAGTAGAAGAGGAGCCCAGGATCAGGTTCGTGGAGCGGTGGTCAGTCTCAGCTTTTGTAAGTTGACTCATTCAAAGTAATAAAGAAAATGCTTTTCCCGTCCCAATTCATGAAATTTTTATAGTTTGATTAGTATATGTTTTGATTTCTAACCCGTTAGTATATAAGTAGGATGCATGCATAGTTGTTTCTTGTCTTGTATGCAGGTCAACTTTGGAAGGAATATTGCGAACAAGTAGTCAAGTACAATGGAGGATCGTCATCAAACATCAGAAACGAGGTAGGTTGATCTTTCCATGCATTTACTAAGAAAAGGGGATTTAAATCTAGGGATGAAGGTAGAAAGTAGTTTTTCTTCGGTCATATCTGCATGCAAAGTCTGAACTCTATTTTCTAGTTCGTAGGGAGATTTCCCTCACAACAGAATTGGCAACCATATTGGGGAGACTCTCTAGGGTTCCTGGAATTTTATTTAGTTTTTGGGTAGTTTTAAAGACTAGTTTTTCTTGCCTGTTTTTTCTTTTAGTTTCCGTAAGGTCTGAGCTAGCAGAGAGTCTGGTTTTCCATACCATCTTTATCTGATTTGCTTGAATTTGTTTGTCAGGACCCACAAAGGTACACACGGCCTGCATAAGGTTTTCACGCATGTACCCACGCCCTACTCTCTTACAGCCTGCGTGTGAACGCTAGCTGAAGAAGTAGCAGTAGCATGTAGAGTTCAGAGAACTTCAGATGCAGTCATCCTCTTCCCTGTCAGAATCACACATTCTCAAGGGGTTTTCTGGAATTCTATCTGAGTCTTGGTTGTTTGCAGTCCTATCTCAGATTGTTTTTGCTTTATCATTTTTTCTTACATTATTTGTTTTTCTGTTAAAAAGAGTGTCCAAGCCTTTCAAGTGATCCTGATTATCAATATCAGTGGTCTCTTCCTGGTTTGGTCTGTTTGCTTTCATTTTTCTCAAAGTTTAGATATACACGTGGCCTGTACAAGGTCAGCCCGCATGTACACGCCATATGTATCTATCTAGCGTGTGTTTGCATGCGTACTGTTAGATTAACAGTCGCGTGCTAGTACAGGATACTTTTTGTTGAGGGTAAGGCAGTCATCCTTTCCCTTGATAAGAATTATTCCTCTCAGGTGTTTGAATCTCTGTCTGAGCAGCTAGTAGCTTAGGATTAATCTTACCCTTAGCTTGCTTTTTCTCATTTAAAAAAAGAAGTTGTCATAAAAATAAAAGAATTTTTTAAGGTTTTTAGACAAGTGTGAGAGTCATTTTTTTTTAAATTTCTAGTGTGTGATTTTTGACCCGATTCTTTGCAATCTGCGATTAGGCCAGAATTGTTTTTCTTGGTTTTTGCTTGTTGGTATTTTTCCTTTCTGCTTTATCAAGCATTTAAATAAATAAAAAAAAATATCTTTCCATTTTCTTATTTGGTTGAAGAATGTGGTTCTACATTATTAGCCAGGGAAAAGTCATTTATTTCATAAGTTTTTTCAATTTACTTAGATCATAAGTAGCTTGTAGTCAAGTGAAATTTATTTTGAGTTTGCTGTCCAAAATCTTAGAAAATTAAAAATATTTATTTTGAAAAGTTGTTGAAATTTTGCATTAAGTAAAAGTTTTGTTTCCATCTTTTTTATTCATTTTTTGCTTTCGTCTTTTACACAWCATCARTTTCACTTTCATACCCCTTGACGTAAGACAAAKCCATAAAATTAATGCTAAATTTAAAATCTACTAGACTTTTATGTTTGTAGGGTTCACCAACTAGTTCAGGATTAGGGCCTTGGATTAGGTTGGAGAGGAAACTCTTCAAGGCCATTTAAAATCAAACATTGGAGTCTGAGTTAGGGAGTGTATAATTCCAGTGTCATGAAAGTTATCTGGGACCCCCCTCTAACACAGGGGATAAACACGAGGTCGCGTGCGGAAAGGTAGCGGAGATAACCCCTCCAAAGCTGGACCAATCGTAGTGGAGAACACATATAAAGGGTGTGTCTTTGGATTCCATCATTTGCATTTGCCACAGGGATTCGTGGGTCTAAAATCTGTCCGAGGTCCTCAGTTGTCTTCTGAACCATTTTTTCTCGATACCCTTGATAGGTTTCTGGCTCGATACCCTGATCATTGTGGTCTACCCAACTTTCGACCGTACCCTCTTGGTGAATGTTCGTGCGCTGGCAACCTAGTTGCCAATATTGTTTAGGGACATACACAAGTGACTACGGGGGTATACCACGGTACCTAGGATAGACATCAGGCCACACTTTGCAAAGTATACCCAGAGGGTGCTTCCGTGTTCGAGTTGCACTTGCACCGGTAAGTTGCTCTAGTGTTGGTTGTTGTAACCGTTCTTCCAATTAATTTAGTGTTCGCCTGTCTTATCTTCTAGGGTATTTTTTAGTGTGTGTTACTTTTGAACATTTAGACTACCTTAGAGTGTCTTGGATCTTCTCACACAGTGGAGGATCCCGAGCTCTGCCGGTCATGAAGGCTTCTTGGCCTACCGCCGGTTACACTGGAGCCACCCCCGCCACCATTAAGGCGAAAGATAGACCAACAAGGGTCTTTTGAAGTGACCGGGTTACAAGCCATTGTGCCCGACCAACCCCCAGAGGAATCGATCATTTTGGACCTTGAAGAAATCGTTCTTGGCCGGGTTGAAACCCCAAACACTAATTTCTTGGCACCTTTCATCATACCAATTCAATTTTATGAGCGCCAGACAGTGTTGCACACAGCAATGGAAACAAATGTTGTTACCACTTCTGGGAATTCTTCAATTCCCACCACAATTGTCACCACAGGAGAGTTTTCACCTCCTAACCCACCGTCGTCGGTTCGAGCCACCATGGTCTCGACCGCAACTACTTCGCACAGTGGTCTGATCCTGTCTTTGGTGGCGGCCACAACCCCTTTCACACCAAGTGCGACAGGCCCTCCATTCTCATATGGGATGCCTAGTTCAGGTACAAGTCCTGTACTTTCTTACTCCACTTTACAAACTTTAGGTTTGGGGGCAGGGAGCTCTAGCGCTCCTCTGCAAGGTCACATGGGGGGCACTCCTGCTCCTTTTAACATTTTCCCTTATGGAGGAGGTCATATCCCTCCTTCGTCCCCTTCACTTGGAGGCTTGCATCAGCCATCCATCAGGCAACCTACACACAATAGTTTATTTGGAGCAGGGAGTCAAGGACCACCTTCGCATAGTATGTCGATAGGTTCGACACCGTTTTCTTTGAACGAAACGTTTGGTAACAACAACTTCTCGTCATCCACTTTCCCGACTGGGGGCAACCCCATTTTTGAACAATATACTCCGATGCAGGGTACTATTCCTGCACAGGGGGCAAACCCAGCAGGACCTTGGAATTCAGGGTAGGGATCCGTCCCCTATACCAGAATGTCGATCTGGGTTAATTATTTCCACAATTAATGGAACCCCGGACAAACTACTATGCCTATCCCCACGGGATCGACATGGGGTAATCCTTCCCAAAGTCCTTCAAATATAATGCATGCCCAACAATCTATGTCCTATTTGGGAAATTAGTCAATGATGTCTCCACATATGCAAAATCCATACGCTGGCTAGGGCCATGGTTTCTACCAGAATATGGGCCAGCAACCAAACTTTTCCTGGCAACCTGGTGCCAGTCAAACTCCAGGCCCCTTTTTCCCAGGTTAACACCAACAACCCAAACTACCTTTCCTGGCGACTTTACACTTGCCAGATTTGAAAAGGTTGTTGAATGACCCTATTTGTCATGATCCGCGTTGGCCTCCTATGCCGACAAAGTTGCCTTCAGACATTCCAAAGTTTGAAGCCAAGCCTACCGAAGATCCAGGAGATCATGTGACTACCTTCCATCTTTGGTGCTCATCTAACTCATTGAAATATGACTCCGTACAGTTGCGATTGTTTCAACGTACTCTCATTGGGAGTGCCGCGAAATGGTACATTGAGCTCGATCGCTCAAGATATTCTTGTTTTGAAAAACTGGGGATGGATTTCCTGAACCATTTCCGGTTACCTGTGAGATACGACGCTAGCACAGAGATGCTTGCCAATTTCAAATAGATAACAGCGGACCATATCTCTAATCACATCTGAGACTGGAGACGCCAGAAGAGTTTAATCAAGGTACCAGTCCCACCAACATTTCTGCTAGAGTGGTTCCTTAAGTCTTTGGTCCCGCAATTATCCAAAGACATTGCGATATCAGGAGTTTTCTCCGAAGAAGACACCATCATGAGGGCTCAACAGTTTTATCTCATCTATTCTTATTTTGGTTTATTATACAACATCTTGCCAGATGCGCCACGTTCAATACTGGATAAAACTAGACAGAGAGCTGGACCACATGCCGATGGTATTGTTGGTTCAGCACAAACAAATCCTGCTGAGCAATTGATGCAGCAGTTAGCTATACAACACACAGCGACTAGCCAAACTACTGCTTTGGCTGCTCCCCCTACCAAAACGTCGGAGGTACACACAATGCATTCGACTAACCCAAAGGCCACCCAGCAGCCTGAAGGGAAGAAAAAAAATGAAAGAAGGGTAAGGGGGATAAAAAACCCACCGATAATGCTGGCGGGGACAACACTGAANGTGAACGTATATATGGTTAGGGGTGATGCTTTTATATCGACTAGAGCGCACGACTATAGTAAACCAAGCGCTTCTGAGAAGGGTAAAGAAGTTGACCTCCCATCTCTTCCTCTACAGATTAAGAAGACATTGGGAGAAACAATGACATGCATTCCAAAAGGTGCATTTAAAAAAGATTCTCATAACCCAAATGCAAGGGCCACCCAGAACTACTCTGTGGTGGAGGATTTATCACAAACCCCTTGTGCGATGTCTGCTTTGGAGGTCCTCCAAAGCTACCCTTCTCAAAGGAAAGCCTTGTTAACCGCTTTAGGCTCTACCGAGACATGTAATCCGGGTACCATCATGTTGGATACAACCGAATTAAAACCTCGTCTGCCTTACCACGTAGCATTTCAGATAGTAGTGGCTTATCCCACGAAAAATTTTACTCGGAATATATTTCGCACGGTGGTTGATGAGGGCGCCTCAACATGCGTTATGTCGTTGGCATGTTGGAAGGCCATTGGCTAGCCCGTTTTGTCTCCATCACCTACTCTCCTCACTTCTTTCGACAGTCATTCGTTCTGACCACATGGCATCGTTCCTTCTTTCCCCGTGCAGTTAGGAGGGAAGGCCATGTGTGTCGAAGTAGAGGTATTCGATGCTCCCCTCGACTATAACCTCTTGTTAGGATGGAGTTGGAATTATGCTATGCAAGCTTTTGTTGCTACAGTTTTTCGGGTCTTGTTGTTTCCACATGAGGGCCGGATAGTGACCATCAATCAATTGTCTTCCTCCAGACCTGACCTAGCTTTGGGGGCAACCATAGTCCTGATGATTGATAATCCTCAAATAGGTGTCATCAACATAGGAGTTGGTTTGTGCCCATCCTTGATGGGTACCTTCGATTACCCACCTCCTCATGGTGATATCAAATTTATATCCAATCACCATAAGGTTGATATTTTTCAAGTTTCATCGTTCCGCACGAATTATTTCGAGGATCCGTGGATACTTCCTTCCCCATCGACCATAATGGATGAGACAGGGCACCCAAGCATGTCCATGCCCTTGTCTGTCACTGAAGTAGCGTACTCTTTAGTCTAGCATGCTTCAGCTAACCCTGATCCGACTCCTGCACAAGATTTCGATCCACTTCTAGAGCCTATTTGGGCTCAGGGTTCTCTCACTAACACCAATTCGTTAGACTTAGTCTTGCCTTCTGACGAAGCAATAATCGAAGAAATGACTAGTCCAGACAAACCTTGGGAGGATATTCACCACAGATCATATTTTCTCCCAGAGTTAAGCCAAATCGAAGCAGGAGAATTCACCGTGACCATGATGGGAGATCAGTCGTGCGCTATTAATCTCTTAGCTACACACGAAATTTATGCTAAGGGAAATATGGAAACTATTGTTGAAACTATACTGATCAATATCTCCAAAAACCCTGGCATCGTGGAGAATGTCTTCATCGTAGTGGATTTCTCCCCCGAAGAGATTCAAATCTACGCAAATCTTTTCAAAGAATTCCATGATGTGTTTGCCTGGTCTTATGAGGAGATGCCAGGTATCGATCCAAAAATAGTTGAACATGAGATCACAACGTATCCTGATGCCAAGCCTGTTCGACAGAAGATTCATCCAGTTAATCCTAAGAAATAAGTATCCATCAAGATTGAGGTTGAGAAAGTGCTAAAGGCATTTTTTATCTATCCTATCCATTTGACCCAATGGGTGTCAAATCATGTGCCGGTCAATAAAAAACAAGGCATGATTCATGTATGTACCGATTTTCGTGATTTGAACAAGGCATGTCCCAAAGATAATTTTCCAACACCATTCATCGACCAGATCATTGATGAATGTGATGGTTGCGAGGCCTTTTCTTTCATGGATGGTTTTTTGGGATATAATCAAATCCAAATCAAACCCGAAGACCAACACAAAATGACATTCATTTGTCCTTGGGGTACATTCGCGTATCGTAAAATGCCTTTCGGTCTTAAAAATGCTAGAGCCACCTTCCAGCGGGCCATGTCTTTTTCTTTTCATGATATCAAGCATATAGTCAAGGCCTATCTAGATGATTTAGCATCGTGATCTCGCAAGAGAACGGATCATCCCACACACCTTAGACTAATCTTTGAACGCTGTCACTACTTTCAGATTCGCTTGAATCCAAACAAGTGCAGCTTCTGCGTAATGTCAGGACGTTTGTTAGGTTTCATCGTATCAACAACAATGATCATGGTCAATCCTCTCAAGGTGGAGGCAATAATCCAGTTTCCCCCCCCATGCACAATCCTTCAACTTCACAGTCTACAAGGCAAGGCAAAATTTTTATGACGCTTCATCGCCAACTATGATGGGATCGCCAAGGGCTTTATGCATTTATTGAAGAAAGACGTTCCCTTTTACTAGGATGATGCCTCTCAATGCTCTTTCGACGCATTAAAACATGCCCTCACAACTACCCCTCTGCTACAGCCACCTAACTATAACAAAGATTTCTTATTATATCTGGTTGCCGCAAAGTCAACGATTGGCATGGTTTTAGTTCAGGAAGATGAATTGTTCTCAGAATACGTGATCTATTACCTGAGTTGAGGCCTCGTAGGACCGGAACTCAATTATTCTCATATTGAAAAATTTGTGTTGGCAGCAGTTCATGCTGTTCAACGGTTCTGTCATTACATTCTATTTCGCAAGGCCACCGTCATTGCTATCGTGAATCCATTCCAATACATGTTGACATGACGGGTAATCAACGGAAAAATCAGTAGATGGATAGTCATCCTCCAGGAGTTTGACTTAGAATTCGTTTCAACAAAGTCCAAAAAGTCATTGGTCTTCGCAGAGCTTATTTCAGAACTTCTGGTTGAGTCAGGTGACGTTGTGCCTGAAGAATCGCCTATCCGGGGAGATATGTTTTTGGTGACATCTTCGGATCCTTGGTACAGATATATACTTATCTATCTCCAAACTTTGAAGTTCCCCACTTCTGCTTCTCATGATGAGCGTCGATGAATACGCCATCAGGCTAAGAATTATCTCATCCTTGATGATACGTTGTATCGGAGAGCTGTAGACTACATCCTACGCCGATGTCTCACTCATGAGGAGGTAGTTATCATGCTAAACAATTGTCATACCAAAGCTTGTGGCGGTCATTTTTCTGGGTTGGAAACAACCCAAAAGATTCTATGAGCAGGTTACTTATGGCCGACACTTATCAAAGATTGTATAGAATTGGTCAAGAAGTGCCATCCCTGCCAAATATTCTCTCAGAAGATGAGGGCACATCTCGCTCCCATGTTTCCTGTCATCACAGTTGATCCCTTCACCAAGTGGGGGATTGATTACACTACTTCCAACCCCCCTTCAACAAGGGGGCATCACGATATCATCGTAGTTCTAGACTAATTCACAAAGTGGGTCGAAGCTATGCCAACATTTAAAGATGATGGAGAGACTACAACTCTCTTTTTATTCAACCAGATCATAGCAAGGTTCGGCGTCCCGAGGGAGATTTTCACTGACCATGGCAGTCACTTTCAGAATCAGATGATGACCGAATTAACATCAAAGCTTGGGTTATAGCAGGAACATTCATCGCCCTACTACCCCCAGGCTAATGGGTAGGTGGAAGCTGTAAACAAAGCTCTTAAGACTATTCTACAACGAACTATCAACTCCGCCAAGTCAAATTGGCATTTGATGCTATACTCGGCATTATGGGCTTATCGAACATCTGTTAAGACTGCAACTGATTTCTCACCTTTTCAAATTGTTTACGGGCTAGAGGCAGTCTTGCCCATCGAATGTCAGATCCCATCTCTAAAATTGGTAGTACAATTATTGCCCGACACTTATCCACTTGAAGAACGGTTAGTATACCTTGAGAAGCTCAATGAAAAACGTCGTGATGCGACCTTGGCCAACGAGGCTCACAAACATAAGGTCAAGTGTCAATATGATAGGTTTGTTCGTCCTCAGATTTTCTTTGAAGGCGACCTTGTTCTAGTCTATGACCAAGATAAGGACCCCCTAGGGGCAGAAAAATTCAAACCCATGTGGTTCGTTCCTTTCATCATAAAAGAGATATTAAAAAAGGGCGCCTATCGTCTGGTTGATTTCGAAGGGAATGCTTTAGCAGAGCCTAGAAATGGACTCTACCTCAAGAAGTATTACTCATAGGCAGGTCACTGTGGGTAACTTTTTGTGACATATGTATAGTCTTTGTACTATTACTTTTTTGTTTCTTTTAAATGTTATGGATGTGTCATTGATGTTATCTTTCATCAATATGGCAGATTTCAAGTGATTCCGAGGTGTTCGTTGGGTATGCAGACGGTGCTAGTCGGCACACTCGGAGGCTCGCCTCCGCAGCTTGGGTAATATTTACACCTCAGGGCCAATTGTTATCTTCCAGAGGTATATGCTTAGGTGACACCACAAATAATGTCACCGAGTATAGTGCATTTATTGAGTTGCCTTGTGATGCTATGTCATTGGGTATCTATCATCTTCGGGTCTATCTCGACACTCAATTGGTTGTGTCTCAGTTAAACAGAGTATATCGGGTTCATGATCCAACATTACACCGATGATTACTTATGGTACGTCTCTTAGAACGAAAATTTGATTATATTACATATTTTCATGTTCCTAGGAGATTAAACCAAATTACAGATACTCTAGCTCATCAAATTTTATATTGGCATCTTGCACACATATAAAATAACATTGACATAAGCATGTAAATACATTTTTTCACACGTGATCCATAAGACACAAAAGACCAAAAAACCATATATAATATCATAAAAGTAACCAGAGTACATGGATGGATGCAAGTGCCTCAAAAATAGGACCAATAACGAG
>SNQJ01S0153204.1:0-22799 GCA_010110895.2 Picea sitchensis | reverse complement strand
TTTTCTTCCTGCACACTCATCAATAATTTGATCAATAAAGGGAGTGGGTAAGTTATCTTTAGGACAATATTTATTTAGGTCTATAAAATACATACATACATGGATGGTTCCCTACTTCTTATCTATGACAACTGGATTGGACACCCATTCAATTAAGGGAACCGAGTAGATGAATTTAGTGTTGAGAAGCTTCTACACCTCTACCTTAATAGCAAGGGCCTTCCTAGGATTTAAAACCCTAAGTCATTGTTGAATGGGCTTAACATTAAGATAAGTTTTATTTTCATTTTTGAAAATATCGGGGTCAATCCCTGGCATCTCTTCATATGACCAAGAAAATACATCTTGGAATTCCTTAAAAAGATCGGTGTAAATCTAAATTTCTTCAGGAGAACAATCTACACCAATATATATGTTTTCTATATTACCAGGGTTTTAAGAGATGTTGATCGTGATTGTAGGGGAAATATTTTTCATGTTTCCTTCAACATATATACCATGTGTATCTAACGTAACCACGACATGACCAACCATATCACTCATGGTGGACATAAACACATCATGTTCAATCCTCTCGAGCTCTGGGAGAAAATAAAATCTATGATGAATGTCGTCCCAAGGCCTAGCAGGACCAGGCATCGTCTCTAATATTTCTTCAATCGAGGGTAAATTATCGTCGAGGTATTCATGTGAACTAGATGAGTGTGCAACCCATATGGGCTCTAATATGACATCCACCTCTTTAGGCTATGAGGATGAAGGATTTGGGCCTGTAATAGATTATTTTATATCCTGATACGTAATCTCTAATGCACACAATGACATCGCTATACCGATGTGTGAGTGACCTTCATACAATGTAGCCGAAAAAGGTAGGGTCCATGGGTTGTTAAACTATGAATTACAGAATGGAACGGACCTCAATGATGACAAAGAAGCATCAGAGATGGAATTTGTGTATGAGATTGGTGTTGAGAAATAAAATTTCCCCATCAATGATGAATACATTCTGACACCAACGTTCTCAGTTTCCTACTAAGAATTATGTATAAAGAGGACCGAAGGTCCCACAGATGCATATGAAATACGGTGCACAAAAGACAATTTTTCGATTGTCATAATCTTCCCTTCGTGAGGAAAGCATAAAATGAGGAATACCAATGAAACAATGGTTTTCATATCATAATTCCAATTATTCCCCAGTAAAATAATGTAGTGAGGGGGTGCATCAACCACCTCGACCTCGACCTCCACAGTCTTACCACCTGATTGGACAAGGAAAGTGGGAAGGATACCATGGGTTCTAAAATAACATCCATCAAATGTAGTTAACATGGTCATGTATTGAGAAAACGGTGGAGAGCCAATGGATTTCCAACAACATAGATATATTACATATGTCAAAGCACCTTCATCAATGACATTACATTCGATGGTAATATTCATACTCTACACATGGATTTGAAAGGCCACATGGTAAATTAAGTGAGGCTCGACATCCATGACATTAAACTTGATAACTTTTGAGCCACTCAGGTTTAGAGATCCCATTGCAAATAGAAAGGCATTCCTCTATGTCAGACACATCTAGAGTACCTCCAAATCCAACATCACACATGAAGTTTGGTCCAAGTCCTAAAAAATAGAGTAATTTTGGGTGGCTCTGGAATTAGGATTGTGAGCAGAGCGCTTAAGGACGTCTTTCAGAATGTGAGATGGAGGTTCAGTCTTATCAATCTACAAAAGTGTTTTTGGAGGAGGAGGCTATGGTACTAAAAAAATTGTGAAGAACCATAGTCATGAGTCCTAGTGGCTACAATAATATCATATAAAACCATATTGACGCATTGATGGACACCATCATGTGTCGAGGGATTTTGACCTCCACTAAACATATTTCCAGAGTTCGAGGATCCTGAGGTCATATTTTGATTATGTGGAAACGAATTAGTAAAAAAAATAGGGTGTTTCTCTATGAGCCTCGAGGCTTCCTCAATTTTGGGGTATAAGTCAATAAGGTAATATTCTTTACAAAGTTTGCTTGGAAAATTAACCTTCCTCTTTTATTTCTTTCCCTCACCAAGATTATTATTAGATTTATCATTATTATGGTCACCATTGATTTTATTATTGTTATTATTATTACCACCCTTGCGATTATTATTACAATTTTTCTTCTTGTTCCCTCTATGTTGTTGGTTACCTTTTAGGTTCGTCGACTGCACAGAATGTACATTCGCCGACTGGGTGTATGAGGATGAATCCATATCTTTTCCTAATGCAGAGTGGTTAAGAGGCAAATATTTCAGTCGAATCTTCACCTAGTCTGCAGATTGGTTAAGAGACAAATGTTTCAGCTGGTTCGTCACCTGGTCCACAGACTTGGAATTCACGGAGTCTATGATTCCATCATCATGAGGATCGGTCTTTCTTCTAGGATCAAAATTCAACCACGGTGCATCAGGAATAATTTTTTAGAGCATACCAGATTGAGGATATATAAGATCCAATTGTTGGTCTTTAAAGATGGCCTCTTCATCAGATGTCACTCCAGATGTAGAAACGTCCTTTGAAATTTAAGGCAATAGGGATTTGAGGAACCATTCCAACAAAAACTCCAGAGGAATGTAAGATTTAATCAGAGGGAATCTTGGTAGGAACATGGGGTGATGATGGCTCATGATGCACTAGGTCGTTCATCAATTTTGAAAAGTAAGGCAAATTTAACGTGGAAAGAAAAGGGAGTTGTGGTGGTGGTGTGTAGGACCATTCTCCCGAGAAAGACTAGTTTTGAGAGATCACGGGTCAAGAAGGATTCTAGTATACACCATGGCCCTATTTGTTAGGGTATTACCCTCCTTTCAACTGACTCATAAAAGGTTGTAAGGGCATCATCATCGAGCAGGACGCTTGTGAGGAGAAATCACATGATATGAATTACTCATTTGAGGATATATATTACCCCTAGATGAACAAACTTCATGTGGGTGGTTTCCCATACTATACAATTGATTCCCCCCCTGATGGAACACCAGATGCTAGAGGAAGGTTTTCCATAAGAAAATCATTCGTCAAAACTGACATTGTGGAAGAAGGATGGATGGATGAGATATAATAAGCAGAAGTGTAAATTCTAACCTTGTACAATATCTACTGAAAAACAGATATTTAGAAAAGAACAGAAAAGATACAATGGAAAATACAAACATTACACAAAGATTTTACCCCTGGAAACCTAAACCGGGAAAACCAACATATTCTATATTTATTCATTGTGTTACAATGTTTACAATACAAAATACATATAGGAGCCAACAACATCCAAAACCCTAACCTAATGAACTAGATTAGTCCAAAACCCTAATTCCTTAACTGGAAATAGAAAACCATCGGCAAATAAACCATGTGCCGAAAAACCACCTAAATATAATGCGGTCCCGAAAAATGTGGTTCTGGAAAATATGGACCCCGAACCCCTGCACAGGGGGATTTTCGGCACTTTACACCAACATGAATAGGAACCTTGACCGGTTTATATTCCCGCATATTAAACCTCTGCAAAATTGTCTCGACATATTTTCTCTTATTTAACCAAAGTTTCCTCCTTTTTCGATCTCTTTTAATTTCCATGCCTAAAATGAAATTTGAAGCACTGAGATCCTTCATGTCAAATTTAGAGGACAACTGAGTTTTCACATCTGAACAAATCATGTGGGTGGTTTCATAATTATAAAATTGACTTCCCCGATGGAACACTGTGATGTTAGAGGAAGGCTTTTCCATAAGAAAATCATTCGTCAAAACCAACATTGTGGAAGAAGGATGGATGGATGAGATATAATAAGCAGAAGTGTAAATTCTAACCTTGAATGAAGATATTAAAAAATGAGTATTTAGAAAAGAACAAAAAGATACAATGGAAAATACAAACATTATGAGTAAAGATTTTACTCCCTCTGAAACCTAAAACTGAAAACCAACATATTTTTATATTATTCATTGTAGTTAAATTTGAAATATAAAATATATATAGGAGCCAACAGTGATCCAAAACCCCTAACCTAATGAACTGTGACATTACTCCAAAACCCTAATTTCTTTTAATCGAAATAGAAAAACCATCGGCAAAAAAAACTATGTGCCAAAAAATCACCCAACTATGGACATGAAAAACGAGGAAAGAATGTGATGTGTTTCCCGAGGAAAAAAATTATCGGTGGTGTTTCCCCTGAACCCCTGCATGCCCGACACATACTCCTCATGAAAATAATATAACACATACCCAACATTCTTCCACTTGTTTTTTTCTTTGTGTACAGGATTACATACATATAGTCAACAATCTTAGGGAAACAATTCCCATGATCCTCTACACCAAGAACTTCTGATCACATATTTTGTTAATGAATCTTAAAAATTATTCAAAGTGTCCACTTTCATCAACGATACTTTTCTTTAATCATGTTCTCACAAAGTGATATTGAACATCAATATGCTTTGTCTTTTCATGAGGCTGCTGTGATCTTTCTAGAAAAATTGCACCTAACTATCACACTTCATCTCATGATTTTGTACCAACCCAATACCTGTACATAATCTTTGTAACCATATTCCTTACTTTCTTGCATGGGTGGTCAGCCATGTATTCAGCCTTTCCTGTGAGTTTTGAAAGTGCCAATTATAGCCCTGCTCTTTGCCTTATTTCAACTTATTGCTCCCAAAACAAAAAGAATACATATTATTTTGTAGATTCTCTACTCATCTAGATTCCTGCTCTAGCATGTATCCATGCATGCTGGTGTATATTCACTACTCTTATCCACTGTATTCTCTGTGAGTTGTCAATCCATAGCTAGCAGTACAATTTCAAATACCTGAAACCTTTTACCTACAGAACTAATGCTCCTTCCTGCTTTGACATAGTACTCCACTAAAACACATGTGCAATGTATGGCTAGTACAGACCATTGCATACATCAAGCTCTAAATCACCTTCCGTGATATAGAAATTATTATTTATATTGATATCCTCCTATTTCATGTGTCTTGGGAATGATCCAGCATAATCAGCACTAACATGTGAATAGGAACCCTGACCGGGTTTATAATTCCCAAGATTAAACCTTTTCAACATTGTTTCAATGTATTTTATCTTATTTAACCAAAGTTTCCTTTTTCCAGATCTCTTTTAATTTCAGTATTTTGAAAATGTGAAATTCTAGCACCGAGATCTCATGTCACTGATAGAGTCAACTGAGTTTTCATATCTTTGATAATCTCCTTGTTGTTTCATCAACAACATGTCATCCACTATTATTAAGAACAAATCAATTGATCACCAATTAATTTAAAATACATTGGTTGAATGGTCCTCTCTTTCTTCTTTAGCCAAGTCCTGATATAAGTATCAAATTTTTATACATCCTTGGTGATTGTTTAAACCATATAGGGAATTTTCAGCTCTGATACCAACCTTCTTTCTTTCAATAATATAACTGTTGCTTCATATAGATTTCTTCTTCCAGATCCTCATTGTTTCATCCATATAGTTATATTTCAAAATAAAAAATGCCAAGATCAACAACATATATCTTATAGGAGGTTAACTGGCAACAAGAGAAAAATCTCACCAAAACCAATTACCTCAACCTGGGAATAAACCTTTGTTACTAAATCCCAGCTTTGTATTTCTCCACTTTAATTTATTCATCTGGGATTATTTTAAATACCTATTTGCTACCAATAGGTTTTCTTGTAGTTGACAACTCAAATAGATCCTAAGTCTCATTCTGAGTCCAAAGATGCCATTTCTTCTTCCATAACCCTTTTCCAGATATTTCCATCACCTGAATCCACTTCCGCTTCCTATGCGCCTTCTAGGATCACTCATCAAGACAACAAAGAAAAAATTTGACTTAAAATGATGACTCTCCATAACACCTTCCTAGCCTTTCTTCGATCCAATTCCTTAACAATCGAGTAGTGAGGACTTCCTCTGATTCACGCTTCTTTCATATTCCGATTCATCATCCCTTTATAAATCAAACTCTATTTTCTCTAGTTCCTTAGTTATAGGACTTCTTGTTTAAGAAGATCCTTCATTTCTATAAATACCACATCCGCTTCATAATTACCTCTTATTTCAATCAAAGTTTATAACCATTAGAGACTTATATTTGATATTACATTTGAATAAAGATAATTTTTCAAGTTCTCTTATCCTAACTTACCTTTGTTTCCTTTGGGAACATGAACAACAAAGTCAAATACTCCATTGTGTGAGAGAAGGTTTCTTATCGTTCCATACCTCTTGTGGAGTATGGTCATCCAATGTTGATGAGGGGTGATCGATTGGATCAGATAACACATGTGAAAATTCACCTCAACGTTACAATTCTTCCAACCTCACACACTACTCTGGCTATATGTACCTTGATTTTCAACGTGATCCTATTCATTCTTCTGCACCCATCTCATTTAGGTATATGAGAATATTCTTCCTTTCTATACCACACTTCTTGCAAAATTCTTCAAATTCATTCCCAGAGAAACCTTTCTGCATTATCCGTCTCACTTGAATTATTTTCTTGTTTTGATACTCAAGAGCCTAAACTTTGAACCTCATTAAAGATCTCTGTTCTCTGAGGAAATGAGGTCCAAGTTTTCCTCGAGAAGTTATTTATAAACCAATGTTTGGGAGATCAGTCATAGGTCCAGTCCAGTGTATGAGAAGGGTAGAAAATGCCAAATTGTCGAAATCACCACCTCCTCATGGAGTTAGCACTAGAGAAACCCATACAAAATAGAACCCCAAAAAATATCTCTGACACTAAGAAGGTATTATAGGGTTATCTCTACAACCAACTACGTGTGACCTCGTCCATAACTTGGGTGTGAGAGGATCCTCTCAAGGACACCAATTATACAATGGGTTTTACCACCTTTGTAGTCAAGTATACATTGTGCTTATCCTGAGACGCTATCACAAAATCCTCATTCCAAGGGGCCTCAGATCATAAATCTTTTTTCTAAAAATAAAATCATTTATAATGAATTTAATTATTCACTTACAAGTGGTATTTTTCTTACTCAAGTGGTGTAATCTGTGAAACTAATGGTAAAAGCGATTCAACATATAAAATGAAAAAAATGTAAAAACACTGCTAAGTACTATTTTTGTTTTTCAAAGAAATGGTATTCTTCTAAATATTGTTCACATGATGCAATATATTCAATTTCAATGAAGTTCAATATTTCCTAATATGCTGTAATTAATGTAATGCGCATAAAGTGTAAATTTTAATAAAATGTAAAAACAAAAAAAATATTTTCAATATGTTTTAAACATAATGCAGGATAGAATAAACAACCTCTCAGAATACCCCTCAAAGAACACAATGAAGACAAGAAAGACACCAATAAGTGACTAAACATACCATAATGCAAGAACCAAAATGATAAAAATGACAAGAAATGAGATCGCCCAAATATTCAACAATGATGCAGCTTCCTATTACTCACAAGAGGGTAACTCAAATTGACAATAAAGGACTCCTGAGAAGTCTCAAAGAAGGGGTAACAAAACTCACCTAAAAAATTACTCAAACTCAGCCAAAATGATTCTTAGAATATGTATGCAACCTGTCGAGAACAAAAGTGTACGCATCTTTAAACACAACAACATAATGATCTAAACATAGATAACACAATATGTGAATGCACGCTTAAGGGGAAACCATGATGCCAAGAATACATTGAATGGGCAAGGGTTAGGCCGAGAATCTTAGATAGAAATCAAAATCGATGCTTTCAAGAAACATGCGACACAGAAACTCAGAAAAAAATAGAGAAAATCAAGGAGAAAAAAAAAAAAAAAAAAAAAAAAAAAAAAAAAAAAAAAAAAAAAAAATGCTGAGAAAAAAAAAAAAAAAAAAAATTTGTTAGGTAAACTACCACAGGAGTTTTAAATGACACCTAACTCAACTCTAATATCAAGGAGCCCCATAAATGACAAATGCTAACAAAGGAAAAGGTTAAGTTTACCTCGCGTCCAATGTCCGATGAAGACTACACAATTGAGCTCTATTTCCATCTAACGTTTTGATACCTGAACTCATTATCCTCAACATCCACACATATAAGAATATGAAAATATATGAAACTTTAAATGAGTAAACTGATTAATCCATTAACATGCATAACAAATATTCCTAATGGAAAGTAATACGTCAGCCTGCAAAATAATTGACAAAAGAGTATTTCTATTAATGTACTCAACATAAGTACATAGGTGACAAACTTCCCTTAATGTCACATATCTGAGACGTGAAACTAAGTCCCTATAGTTGGGTCTTCACCACTTCAATCCTTTGCATAGGCAAGTTCACAAGTAGTAGGTGTAATTGTGTTTCTTCTTCTCAATATAGGAAGAGCTTGGGCGAACACAAACAAAGTTTATAGGTTGCATGGAAAAGGATGTGAATCAATATGAACGTAAATTCTGCAGTTTCTACTTCTTTCAGAAAATGAATTCAAGGTTACATATGTGGATCAATTTATACCCCAAAATGGACTTGAATGGCTAGTTGACTACTCTCAGTATATGGAAGGTCGAAGGACTGATGGATTTGATACATTGAAATCCAACATAATTTTAATTTTGAGGAAAAAACCAATGTGTTAGAATAATGGATGTCCTACGATACGTTAGAGTTGTCTGTCCTGTGGCCCATGTAATAAAGTTTTGAATTTTTGTCTCCTCGAATGAAATGGGCATTCGAAATTCAGATGAAATGGGGCTATCAAAGAAATATGCATGGAGGTGCAAAAATTTCTATAATAATGGGGCCTCTATTAATATGTTAATTTGGTTTGTAAAATATTACTTAAAAATTAAGTCCTATGATTTGGGTCAGCCATAAATACAAAAAGTTCTTTGGGTACCATCTTTGTCATCCCCTAATTAAATAATTCATCTGAAATAATCTACCTAAAGTGTAAATGTTTTAGAAGAAATAATAAGAATGTAGTTTTGGTCCATATCGAAGTAGATATTCCTTGAGGGTGTTTCTGCCCTTCAAAATCCTTTTGACAATCTATATTATGAAATTACAACAAAGAAGTATGAACTGCAAGAAAGTAAGTTATCCGATAACTAATTAACACACCATTCAAATTTGTGAGTGTTAGATTCAAAATAAGAGGGCTACATTGAAATCACGAAGAATACGGTGATGGATGAGAATGAGAGTTATTGAGATTGATAATGAAGTAAAAGGGTGTTCGTTATAAATTATAACCATCATGGTTCAACAGGTTCCAAGTTCCTCCACCAAGGCCTCTGATATGACAAAGACTACCTCCAAAGTTATGTTTCTCAATGAGTCCAAGGAAGCAATGGGATTCTTATTGATGAGATAAAGAGGAATACAACCCAAACGTGGCTTTTCGTGGAAAGACAATCTCAAAGAGAGAAAACATGGTCATGGCTATAAGGAAAAACCAGCCAATAGGGTTATGGATAATCTCTTTCATGATGACTTTCCTCCATCCCCAGACTCTCTTTTGTACTCCCCTTTGTTAGTTGGAGTAGTTATGAACAGGCTACAAGAGGTTGAGAACCTAGGGAACCTATCAACTCCCCCCAAAATATCAGGATTTATTAATTTTTTGAGCCAAATTAACATGCATGCAGGTTTATAACTAGTAAGGTATGCGTACATGGGCTGTTTTAAGATCACTGTGTACATCTTGAAAAATGGGATTTTTAATATATTTTAAGGTAAAAAGGGGGGGTCTAATCTCTTGGAAATAGGGATAGGGTTGTAAATTAGGCCAAGTATATGTCATGAGCATATATGGTGGGAAATGAGTCAGTAAAAGATGCCCCCTAAGTGTGAGGTTAGAATAGAAACCGATGGTTGAAATACATTACCAATAGTCATGATATTATGGAGGGGCCATTGGATAGTAGTTGTTGAAGACTATCCATGGAACTCAGATCACAACAAAAACAAGTAATATACTCTCTTCTCAAGTTGGGCATTTGCATGCTTGAGTTTTATGTAAGTGTAACACACCCATCGCATGGGGAAAAAAATAAAAATAAATATATAAAAATTGTCCTCCTTACGGTGAACATATCCTTTCCTCTACGATTCTAATTTGGAAGTCTAGACTCCGCAACCCGACTCTCTAATCACAAGGTTCTTTGATTCTGTCAAACAATACTTTGAGACCTTATAGTATCACCTCCTAATCAAACAAAAGCCCTTCCCGCCCGGCAATAATTCTTACTTATGTTCACAAATCCAAATGATGGTCGAGTTGGCATTAGCCCTTTTCTTGACTTCCCCTTTGGATGACCTTGGGAGATGATCTAAAAAATGAAGACTTCAGGTTCTTTGAAAATAGATTTGTCGGACATTTTATGTTAAAATGCGAAATGGATCAATTTTCAACACAAATATTATGGAAATTACTCATTCAATAGCGCATATAAACAACAACAATAAAATAGTGAACATAAAACACAACAGTTGACGTAATTAACCGGATAAAGGAGTTCACCCTCTGGGCTCCATCTCCAGTCCATCAATGGATCATTTGTATTATTTGCTCAAAGTCTCTAAAATGTGCTTTGCTAACGCTCAAAATTCCAACAGGATGGCTCCAAAGGGCCTGCACATCCAAAAACCATTAGATGGGATTTTTCGGCACCCTCGTTTACTAAAAATGAAAGAAGATACAGGCTTCCCCGGAAGTCCCCTTCAAACTCTTGTTGTCTCCGTGACAACAAGTTTGCACCCTTGTTGGCTCAACCCAGCCCACACACATATTTAAGCACTTAAAATCAACACCGGATGCAACCACGCGAAAACTGCGTAAACCGTGAGATGGTTACGGCAAATACCCATTCCTAAACCATTGGAAGGTAATAGGTAATGTGGCCCATGTGACAATGTGCAAACACAAACATGGCTCAAAATTGAAGGGCGAGTATGGTCATGACAAGTGGCATGCTATTTATATAACCGCTTTGAACCGACCAAATCCGAAAACACGTGCATATATGGTAATACATATGGTCATATTGCAATATCGTATCAGTTGGGCTAAGCTTCCCACCTGAATCTCTATGCCAGAATACAAAACAATTCAACTTAAATTTATGTGAAACCCCTATATAACAAGTATATGGGGTGCGCTGGCAAATGCGACTTTGTAGGTTTACATGGTGGAGGTCAATGGACCTATCTTAGATCCAATAATGACCGAGGATCACCTGCTCAATTTTCAACGTTCGGAATGCGATCAAAACAAGCGTCCGCCTCTGCCTTCTTCCCGATTCGAGCATTTACTTTTCAAATTGAGTTCGCCGATGGAGGAGATATCGCGATCCGGCTCCTGCCAGCTTTAAACAAAATTTTTGATGTTGATCTGCATTCACCCATACAACTGCGCATGTACCCATATGGTGACAGACCGTGAGGGCCATATGGTGATGAGTGGTAGCGGTTTATTTCGGTTATCAATAATCGTGCGGGAGACACGCGTCCGCTGGTGGCAAGTAATATGAGGACACGTGGCCCAATCTATTGGTGCCACGTGTCGCTCGTTGATTGGTTAATTGGTTTGGCTATTTGACTGTATAAAATTGTATTGGGAGTCCAGGGGTCTCTTCGACTCCGACTTCAAACTAACGCGAACCTTCACGCAGTCATTGGCACCACCATTTGTTCTTGTTATCATTGGTTTAGAAACATTCCCATTTTATGTTTCGATGTGTTGTTATCTGGCTGGGGCCTGGGCAGACAGTTCCACCCAGACGTTGTAATACATATGACCCAAATATATAACATATATCCCGACCGTTTGGCGTGCGCGAAATTTCATTGTATTGCATTGTAATGTATTATATATATATCATGTGTATGCATGGGGTTTGAAACCACAACCTGCGTGTTCTATGCAACCATGTGTTAAATGCCGTGTGGACCTAAAACTAAAGCCAGTAACGGTTTTCAAACGGTTTAACCACCATTTTTGCCCAGCGCAAGGTCACATGACCATATGCCCAAGTGCCGAGGCAGTTAGAGGCTAGCGCACCCTTAACCGTCCTACAATTTTCACCATTAGCGCGGTTGCGCCCAGTGCTGGGTTTTCACGCTTAAAAGAGCATGTGAGTTAGGTTTGTTACATGGGTATGTAGAACCAGACAACAAGCTTGAAGAGGGAGACTCCGTGAGGCCTAACTTCTTCTTCATTTTTGACCGATTGAGGTGCCAAAGAGCCCAGACAAGGGTTTTGGATGTTCTTAAGCCATTGGAGCAGTTTATTTGTCATTTCTTGGAGGCATTGTAAGACATGTTTTGAGCATTTTTTTTAAAGAAATTAATAATAATGATCCATTGGAAGTCGGACCAAGAGATGGGAAAGTCTGTATGAGGTGAACTCCTTTATCATCATTTGCACACGGATTGTTCATTGTTTCATGCTGTTGTCTATGTGTATTTTGTATATAACTTAATCTATGTGTTGCAAATTGATCCTGCTGCTTTAAACACATAACATTTCACTTGCATTAAGTTTTCAATTTTTTCAAGTTTTCTTCATTTTTAGATCAAGTTGGTAATGTGAGGCCTCAGTTTTTAAAGACTTCTTGATTGTTTTGAGAGTTTGTTTCTCGAAAGTTCACAAGGTTGAAACCACAAGAGGAGAAGGTCAACTCTTAGAGCCAAGTTCTATCCTCGGCCAAGGAAGCAATTTCATTCCATCGTAGTTATGTAGAGACATCTACCAAGCATGGCCTATGCAGATCATGAACGGTGCCTAATGAAGAAGAAGACTTCAAGCAAACTATCATACAATTGAGAGATATAATGAAGGTCATAATGGAACGGAACATGATGCTGGCAGTGGTGAATGCTCCAACCCTTCAATGCATAAAAGAGGCGGTAGGTGGACAAGACTCAAACATAGATGGAGGGAATGAAAGCCCCACCTCCCTCTTCTCCTCCATCATCATCTTCTTCTTCTTCTTCTACTAGTTCAAACATCTAATGGGGCATGGTAAAACTCCTTCTGAAATTCCTTCATTAAAGTTTGATATAAAATTTGAGTTGCCACTTTATAATGGAGAAGTTAATCCTGAAAGTTAGATAACTGATATATGCCAAATTGAAGTTCATCTGTGAATACAAAACATTCATGATGAAACCAAAATTCGCTTAGTCATTAAGATTAGATGGTTCAATTTATTTGGTGGGAATCTAAGACAGGAAGAAATGAAAGAATGGAAAAATTTTGCTTTCTGAAATGATCTCATAATAGCAATTAAAAAACAATTTATCCATTAGCTGTGATAAACAAAAGGGAACCATGGAATGGCAGAATTTAGACAAGAAAAAGGACAGAATTTAAAGTTTTACTCAGGATTTTAGGAGAAGATCTTTGTTTTTGGGAGTTGATTTATCTTCAAAGGAAACATTGCTCAAATAACTATGAAAAGCTTTTGTAAGGCTATTTGAGGCATTGGCTATAATTCTTATGTTTATCCTACCTAATCTAGATGAAGTTTGTATTGTGCCACTTCATTTGGTAGCTAAGGAAGAAATGATACCATGAAGAAGTTTCAAGACATACAACAGGAGCACAAAGGGAAGAAGAAATTCAAAAGGCAATGGCAGGAAGAATGCTGTCAGAAGAAGGAAGGAGAAAGTTCACATGTAAACATTGAATTCAAAGGATGGCCAAGGGATGAAGATCACCTGGAAGCTCATCCTAACCACTCCAAAAAGTTACAACAACGCAAAGGAAGCCAAAGACCAAGGACTGCTTTACAAGACTTGGGGTTCGATTTGGTGGTGAGGAGACGAAGATCATAGCCATGGGTTAACAAGGTAATAATTATGTTAAGTTAGTACTAGATCTTCAAGCAATTCTAATGTCTATAACCAACAAGAGAAAACAGAATTGAACTTTTCTACATAAGGGTCATTTCAAAACATACTTGGATAAAACACGTTGTTTGATTCGAGGTCACAAGCAAATATTATTTCGGAAGAGACTGTAAAGAAAATTAAGTTGGAAACAAGTTCATCCTAAGTCATACCTTCTTGGTTGGATATGGGATAATTCTAAGTTACAAGTAAAAAGAAGGTGTAACTCAGGTTCTATAATCACCAATTTGTTGATGTAGCGGAGAGTTGATGTGATTCATGGATATATGTATTGTTTGAAGTCCTTATTTGTATGATAGAAAGCTATTTTCTATCGTCAGAGAATAAGTATCATTTGTTTAAAGATGGGGTTGAGTATGTTGGTCGAGCTCACACCAAGAAGATGAATTTATCAATCAAAAATGCAGGGAAAATGAAGAGGTTAATTAATGCAAGTAAAATTTTGTTTTCTGAATGATCAAACCTAAAATGATGTTGAGAACGGCGATTTCAAGGTTGTGATACTAAGTTGTACCAACGATTTGAAGATGTTAATCAAAAGAGGAGCTGATGAGTTTAAAGAATCCTATAAGTTGCTCTAAAGAGGAATCCAATATTGAAATTCAAAGCTAAATAAGATTGTCTTATCCCAAATATTGGTATGTATAGAATGTCTGCTATGGAAAATGTCAGATTAAAAACAACGGTAGAGCTGTTAGACAAAGGTAATTGTAGCCAAGTTCTCATGGTTCTCTTAAGAATTCTGTTAGTCTCCAAAGAAGGATGGAACGTGGAAAATGTGTGTTGGATACCGACAGAGGTGGTGAATCATACAAGGGTACATCTTCTTCTGCATTATTGCGCTATTAAGCATCCTAAGTTTGGGATGAACATTTACACTAATGCTCATGCATAATCGAAGCTAAGCACTCTTCGACTCAAACGCCGCCATTTGAGGCGGGGTATACTTTGCCATTTCTCCAAGCCACCTTTGGATTTTATCTTTGGAAAAGATATTGATGTTGATGGTCAATAATGACATTGACTCCAGCAGAGAAATTCATTGAACAAATTTAGTCGTTACATCAGGTGGTGCAAGAGCAAATGGAAAAGAGTCGCTATACAAAGTGAGAGATGACAAGCATCGTGTTGATCACAGCTTTCAAGTTGGAGATGAAGTTTAGTTTGCGAATCATCAGCATGAGAGGCTTAAAGGAGAAGGAAAAAAGTTGAAACCGATTTGATATGGTCCCTCTTACCATCGACAATATTGGTACATGCTTTTCGGCTCCAGATTTGCCTCCATATATGCAGATGTATGCATTGTTAATGTTGAGAATGAAGTTGTAAGGAGCCTCCGTTGATTGATGATCAAGGAGGAGTGTTGAGCCCTAGATCTACCTATTATCAACTGCAAGCCTGTGTAAGACTTATGCATGTCCAAAGTATATGGATTTTGAGATAGTTTTTTATCTTTTATGGAGATAACCTAAAACTCATCTAAGTCCTGACAGTAAGACACTAAGCCCCTATTCAAGTCATCTTCATAGTCCTCATAACAAGCAATAGACCTGTTTTTCTAAATGGAAAAAATAGTAAGCATAAAACCTATTCTATACCTAATGTGAAAGAAATTACTTCTATCTTCATCTCTCATAGTCCCTACAGACAAGAATCGTCAACAATTTTTTTTCTGAAGAGTGAAAACAAGAAGCATTCAAGAGAAAGTTTAAAACCTATCAAATGTTAGAAGAACAAAATCTTATTCAAGAGATGAATTCATTTTCTTCTTTCATTCATTCATTAACATCAAATCAAAATCAAAATATTGAAAGCATAAAATAACTCAAAAGAGAAGCATTAAGATAGTTTTGAATGCTTTTGAAGTCTAACTGTTCATTGATTTCTCATTCAAGAATCCATTCAATGATGAGTAAGTCTTGAAATCATTAAGCATGTAACTGAACTAGTGAAATTCATTTCACTTATAGCAAGATAAACCTTACTCCACAAGAACATGATCTTTAAAACATGTACTTGAAAATAACAAAGAAAAGAGTGTACTAGTTGGCAATGGGGCCCCTCCAATGCTTCACTTATACACCTAAAGTTGTCTCATTTAAGAAGGAACTTCCAACAGCATTCAAATCACCATGAGAATTCAAATGAACAAAACATGCATCTGATCTTCAAGAGTGGAAATTCTCAATTTTCTTCATTCATCCAAAGGTGTTTTTACTAGCTTAAACTTAAGAGTATTTTTACAAGAGTCTTAAACCAAAGCAACGATAAAATGTTCCCTAAATATCATAAGTAGATCCAAAATTATCCTAGAGGGTCAATGCCTCCTCTAGATCCTCTCAAAACATGGTAAAAATCCCACGAAATCAAAAACCGTCCTAGATTTAATGCTGAAACAAGGCAATTTCTGCTGAACTGGCCCTCGCTTGGACAAATACAAGGACTGACATCAGCGCCTTGGGACATCGAATCTGATAGCTATTCACCATCCTTGTACATCTAGTAACATGACCCAAGTGTTGGATTTTTCCCATGTGTCCTGCAAGTACAAAACTTAATTTAAGCTTTACGGATTTTGTCAAATCCTCAGAATTTCTGCTAAATCTCCAATTTTAATGCAAAAATTTAGAAAATTCACTTCTGAAGTTAAAGGATAACAAATATACCTTTGATAGGCTATTTTATGAGAAATGTGGAAAATGAAGGAAAATGGGCAAATAAAGAGGCAGAAGTATGGTTTATGGAAGCACAAAAAAAATGGACTCAACATCTCCACCAAGAGGAAGTCCTTACGTCCCTATGCACAAAACATCTCCCCGAATTGCCATTGATCTTATGCTACTTTTGTTGCCTCAGTAGTTTCACATTTATGAACTCAAGGAAGTGCTTTCATCTTTTTATACTTCTCTTTATAATCCTTTTTCTGTTGGAACCATTTGTAGGCTTGATTGGAAATTAACTTGTTTTGTTTTGGAGCTTTTTGTTTTTCTCTTCAACTGGCCATTCTTCCTCTTGTGTTCTATGACTTTGGGTTCTCAGTATCTCATTTTCTGCTTTGATATATCTCTCCAAGATTTCTATCTCCCTGATTTCCTCTCTTCATCTTCTTCTTATCTTTTTGTTCTTTCACAAGTTAGGAGGAAGTACCAAAATTTCATTCCTCCATCTGGGGTTCTTCCTTCATATCCCTGATTAGTTGTTCCATATCCACTTTCATCCGTGCATAAGTAGGGGTTTCCTGTAATTTAAAGTCATCATTTCAAATGATTGTGCCTCAAGTTTCTGAATGTGTTCATATTGTGCCCGCTGTGCCTCATCATCTTCCTCTTGAATTTGACCATTTTGAACCTGTGGCCTTTTTCTTATCCTCCTTTCATAAGTAGTAAAGATTTATCTTTTTCTGCAAGTTCTTTTCTTTGTTACCTCATGCTTCTTGTTTTCCTTCTTTTCCCCAGTGCTTTTGGGCCTGTCACTAGTGCTGTTCCTCCTCTCTTCATCATCAACATTACTAGAATGTGCTCCTCTCCTTCTTCTTCTTTTATGGTATCAAAACCATTCTCAATGGTAAATTATTGCCAATTCATATTTTGCTTCAAAAGTTCATTTTGATTAATTCATTTTGATAAGCCCATGCTGATAAATCTTTTTCCCCTGTGTTCCTACCCTGTTTCTGAACAGCCTTGGCCATTTTAGAGAGGCTTTGTAGGAGGAAGTATGGTATATTAATCTCGCAATCACCCTCTCAAATGCCGCAATTTAATGTGGTATAAATAAATGATGTTGAATCTACCTTCAAAGGTTATGAATTTCTGTATAAGATATACCAACTCATCCCAGGGATGGACCAACTAAACTCCTTTGGATACCTTTCTTCCAGTTTACTTATGCTACCCTGGACCTTGAAATAAAGGGCACCCATGATTTGTCCTTGAAATGTTTGGTTTAAAGTATTTTTCCCCTGTCTGTCGTAGTCCAATGATAAGTTCACATCATCTTCAAGGACTGAGGGTAAAGTTCTAACAGCTGGCTTTCTCTCCATCAAATGAGCAGGAAAAGTCTAGGGCAATTTCTTCACAAAATCCCTCAAACTTTTCAAAAAATCCACACTGCTTCCTGCCCAAAATTTTCATGCAATTCAGCTTCTGATACTATGTAAACTTTCCAGTTCATATCTTGACACCATTTTTTCCAAAATTTAAAAACAGATCCCAAAAACTTCATAACTCATATTTTTTTTCAAAAGATTTCTAGACTCTGTGTGACTCTGTATGGTTTCAAAAGAGTCAAATCATCCCCTGACTGCTTTTAAAAAGAAACTTCAATTCCTACAATACTCTTTCAAATTCTAGCTCAGGTGTATTTTATGTCTTCGCAGAGTTTCTCACAAAATTAACAATAAAAATAAATCTCTTATTTTTATTCTCAACTTGTTCTCCTGCTTTTATGAAGAAGTTTTGCATGCATACTCCGTGGAATTTGAGAAATTCTTGGTTCCTCTCCACCTCCTAATTTCAATCCTCCTTCTTTGAATTCGGCTCTACTAAATCATGGGCTAGCTTGTTTTCAATTGTATCCAGAATCGTTGTATTTATACTTGACTGTGAAAATTTGTTTTTGGCTTACCTTCAGATTTTGATTCCTGTTCTGATACGTCTTTGTCTTGCTTCACCACGTACCTTTTCAATTCCCGCGTTTTCACTGTTCGAAATCTTTGTATGTTGACAATATGATTGTCAACATACAATTCATTATTCTATCGGCGAATTTCGGGGTATGGATGGTCAATTTGCTGTGTTGTAGGGATATAGGATGCATGGGATGGACAACGTGCTAGAATATAGAGATAACGTGCTAGAATATGGGGATTTGAAACGTGTGGAGAGAGCAATGGCATAGGACGAGGGGATAACAACTAAAATGTAGGGATTGAAATGCGTGGGGAGAACAACAAGGCGTGTAATTTGAAATGGTGGTGGTGCAGTAGCAGCTCAAAACTCAGGTATGCAAAGGAGACACAAAGACGCTGCTTTTGACAGAGGCTCAAAGACAAAAACTAATTGGATGCCATTTTACTATGAAGAGGGAAAACGCTATGGGAATTTAATGTTTTTTATTTTTTGAAAAATGATTTATCCATCAATCATAACTTGAAGGTGTCTCTGATCGTACCATGTACTCTTCTCATTTTTTAAATTATTATGAGTTGTGGTTGTTAAGAATGCTCATTTTGGCTACAGGCTCTTGAATTCTTCTATTCCTTTATCAAAATGTGAACTGCTTCTTGTAACCCTTCTTTTTTTTTGAATGTATATAAAACATTGCAACGATACCTTAGTCTGTAGAAATGTGAGTTCTCGGATGTTTCAAATCAAATGTTGAGTTTTGGTCAAAACAATCCCTCCTTATAACTCCTTTAAAACAAAAAGAGGTTCTCACTGAGTGCCATTTAAGTGCTTTGAAGATGTAAAGAATGGAGTGATGATAGGGTAATTTAGGGAGAGAGGAAGGATAGGGTATTTGTCATTCCTAACTTAAGAAGAATTTCCAAAATTAAAGCATTAAAATGAAAACATACTAACTTGTTTGTTCCCTGTGTCGAAGCTGGATGGATGTGTTGAAGCTAGATGGGATGCTAGTGTAAGTCATCAGATTCCTCTTGCATTTATTTTTTCTAGTATCTCTGGTCCTCTTTTGAATTGATATCTTCATTGAAAAAAAATGACATTTTCCGTGTCCCTCTATTGATTGAAGTGGTTGTCTTCATAAGGTCCCTCTACTGAACTTGAAATGAATGTCTTCATCAAGTCCCTCTATTGTACTTGGAATGATTTTCTGATGCACAGTCCCTTATTGATTGAAAAATTGATATTTTCTAGGTCCCTCTACTGATTGGAGTGGCTGTCTTCATCAGGTCCATCTCATCAGATTTAATGACTGTATTCATCGTGTCCCTCTCACGGGATTAAAGTGTTGTCTTCTCAGTCCCTTTATGATGAATGGAATGGAAGTAGTGTTCTTTTCTTAATGATGTGCCATTATTTGAAGGCATTAGCGATACCTTTCCCTCAAATTTTATTCATTGACTTGTCCTCGTTACATAAAAACTGTTGAAATTGAAACAAATAAAACAAAACTTGATAATGAATTTGATTAGTTTTTTAGAATTTTGATTGGCCAATGTTACTTGGTTTTCAAATCAAAATTCAAGTTTATATTGTGCCAGCCATTCGGGTTTTCACAACCAAACTTTGTTTTCTTTCTCTTTTTTCTTTTTGGTCTTTTTTTCTCTCTCTTTTTTTTATTTTTATTTTATTTTATTTTATTTTATGGGAAGGTGGAGGAAACACATGGTTTTGTTTCTCCAACACTTCATTTCATTTTGTCAGATATCTGATGTAAAAAAGCCTCTTGGTTTGAAGCCATTACAGAGATCTGCTCAGTGTGACTATTGACAATGAATGAGCTTGCCCCATCATCTATTGTTTGTAATTTGACTCAGCCATTGTCATATACTGTAATCTAATTAAGGCCACAAGAGTGGTAAATTTTAGCTTGAAATCTTAAACTTTTGGAACTCAAAATAACAAAGCCCAAATTCTTCTTTAAATTGCTTCTTCTTTGATGAACTTGTCATAATGTTCCCTATGTCAGCCAGATGAAATTGTTGTGTTCAACTGCTGCCTGTCCCATCTCATCCAACTGATTTAGTTTCATGATCCTTTCTTTTTGTGCCTCGACAGATTCCTATCCTAATTCAAATTTTTAATTTAAAGTATGGATTTGAAATTCTATAGGCGTATATTGCTACCATATACCACTAGATAAGGGAGTGAACCCAATACTCTATCTTTATAGGTGATCTTTAGAGGCCCATGTAAAGTTTCTTGAAGCCAATTTTCTCTCAGGAAGCTTGACCGCCTTGGTCAGATTGTTTAGAGTTTTGTTAGTGATTCTACTTGTCCATTTGCTTCAGGATGATAACAGGACTTCCGATGTTTGATCTGATATTTGTTTTCATGTCCCTGCATCAATTTAGAAGTGAATCAGGCTCCTTGTCTCAAGCAATCTCCCGTGGTAATTCCAAATCAACAAAGATTTCTTCAAGAGGAAGTTGCCAATTAATCACCTGCTCTTGTATTCTTGCCAATGCTTTGGCTTCCTCCCACTTTAGAATACAGTCACATATACTATGTATGCATGTCCTTTGATTGATTTTGGATTTATTGGACCAATGAAAATAAGACTCATTTTTCAAATGGCTCACAATGAACTTGTGGGTCTAAGAGGCATCCTCATTTTAATAATAGCGTGGTTTTCCCATCCTTTGAGCATTTATCAACTTCTACATATTTCTTGGAATCTTTTAAGATAGATGCATTCAATAATATCCTAAATTGAATATTTGTGTGCTGTCCGCTTCTTAGAGTCCGCAAAAATGACTACCTTCACAAGGTTCACTGCGCAAGCTTCTTCAATATTTCTAAAATTTCATCTTGCCTCACACATCTCCTAATTATGACCTCATAATTAGAAGATGTATAAAAGAGATCTCCATCAATCCATGTATATCTAGTTAACTTTTTTTATTATTCTCTTTTTCTTTTCTTTTGAGGTGAAAGATGGAGGTAACACTCCTGATGATAAATAATTAGCAATATCAGCATACCACGGAGTTTTAACTGAAATTGCAAATAAGTGCTCATCAAAAAAATTGTCTGAGACATGAAATTAACAATCTCACTGTATGACCTATATCGTGAAATCGGGCTACTTGATTTTTCCTTTTATCACTGGCCCATTCAAGACCGTGATAAGCAATTTCGACTACACAACCATCTTGGTTATCCTGCCATTAGTAATAGGTTAGTTTGTTCATGATATTTGGCGGCAGAGTGGTCTATATGGATAAAGACTTCATAACTGGTGATGTAGTGACAAAACTTACTCACAGCATGTACTACTGCCAAAATTTATTTCTCTGTGACTGTGTAATTCAACTCTGTAGGGGTTAAATTTTTACTTATAAAGTAAATATATTAAGTCATAAGATTTCTTTCCTTGACCAATGATATTCCTATTGCAGTATTTTATGCATCTGTTGAGATATGAAACGGCAAAGTCCAATTAGGACCTCTCAAGATAGGTGCAATTGATAGCTTCTCCTTTAGTTTATGGAAGGCAGTTTGACAATTAGTACTCTAATGGAAATGTATATCTTCCCGCACTTAACAAAGGCGCAAAGCCATTTTACTAAAATTTTCAATGAATCTTCGATAATAGCCTGCATATCCAAGAAAACTTCTCACGTCTTTTTGACTTATTGGTTCTGGTAAATTTATTATGATTTCGATTTTTGCTGGATCCACTGTTATTCCGGATGATGAGATATGATGACCTAATACTACCCCTTCAGTTAACATCATGAAACATTTTTCATTACTAAGAGACATATTTGTTTCTATGCATCTGATTAAGACTTTTTCCAAATTTTCCAAAGATCTTTCAAAAGAATCACCATGCACAGAGAAATCATCCATATAGACCTCTACACATTCATGTACTAAATCATAAAAAATGGCCAGGACTGCTCTTTGAAAAGTAGTTGGGGCATTACACAAACCAAAAGGTAATACTTTATAAGCATATGTACCCCATGGGCATGTGAAGGTAGTTTTGTCCTGATCCTCTGGTGCTATTTTGATTTGATTGTAGCCACTGAATCCATCTAACAAGGAGAAGAATTTCTTCCCAGCTAGTGAATCCAAGACTTGATCTATGAATGGTAATGGGAAATGATCTCTCAGCGTTGCTTTGTTCAATTCTCTATAATCTACACAT
>SNQJ01S0153203.1:0-20129 GCA_010110895.2 Picea sitchensis | reverse complement strand
CCCTCTTAGTATTGGTGAATATTCCAACAATTGGTGTCAGATTCGGTCTTTCAGTAACAATATAAACATTGGAAGGTAGATCATGGATTGCACTAATAATGGAACGCCAGTGTTTGATGGTTAGAACTATGAGATATGGAGCTCAAGAATGAAATTATGTTTATAGGCACATGGGTTTGACATTTGGATCTCAGTCGTTTTAGGATACACTAATCCAAAGAAACCTTTGAAGATTGCAACCCAAAAGAAATTAAAAAGGAAAAACAAAACAACAATGGATACTATTCTATATATATTATATGATTCAGTAAAAGTCAAAGTGGGACAATTCTCATCAGCCAAAGATCATTGGGATAAGCTACATAATCTCTACTCTAAGGAATCTCTTCTTGCAACCACAAATCCAAAGCATGTTGATCAAGATAAAGAAGATACTGAGATAGAACAAGAAGAAATTGAAAATTACGAAGAGGATTATGAAGAAGACGAAGTGGATCTTGAGGAAGAGATAATCGACACTTTGAGTGAGCTAAAAATAGAAAGGAAGAAAAACAAGTCACTCAAGGAAGAATTGATCAAGATAAAGGAAAGTTCTCAAAATCCCAAAAAAAAATATGAACAAGACCAAAATATTATTACAAATCTAAAGGTCTGGTTAGAAGAAGCCATAAGGATTGAATAAACGCTCAAAAACCAGTTGGAAGAAAAGAATAAAATAAATGAGTGTTTAGAAGATGAAATAATATTACAAAGAAAAGAACGTGTCAAGGCAGAAGAAGAATTTGCTTGCTTAAAAATCAAGGTAAAGGAAGTAGAAAAGAGAGAAGGCATTTTGACAAGTCATCTTGAGGAAATATCTGAGGGAATAAACAAGCTTGAAGCATAATTTAATCAACAAGAAAGAATATTTGAAGAATAAATTATCTCCTTGAAAACCCAACTTGAATAAGCAAAGAGAATGGAAGAAGTAATGAATACCCTGATGAAGAAGAAAGAAAAATGTTGTGAGAAGGTTGAAGAAGAAGTCATCTCATTAAGGGTTGAAGTTGACAAGCTCAACAAGAACTTGAAGAGATCTCAAGTACTAGAAGATATTCTCAATTGTCAAAGGTCACCCTTTAATAAAGCAGGTCTTGGATACATTAGTGAGGCCTCATGCAAAGAAGATGCAAATGTGACGGAAATAGCGTCGAATAGAGAGGAAGCTCCACACAACCAACAATGAAAGTTGATGAGAAGTGTTCCAGGTCACCGGAAAAGAAGAATGAAGAGAAGGCTAAGAATTATGCAGACATTCTCAAAGGAATGGATCATGATCAACAAGAGTCAAATAGGAATGGATGCAGAAAAGGTTTATCTCCAAGAAGACTTTCTACCTACATGCATAAAAGAAGCTTCAATAATTGTGAAGGAAACAACCGAAGAGAAGATTGTGATCAGCTAAGGCATGAATTCAAAAGGATTGAATCACAAAGAGGATCACTTGCTTCCAGGTATCAAAGTTTATTTTATGATTATTGTTTTACTTGTAATAACTTTGGACATAAATTTGTAGATTGCAAAGCGTATGGATGAAATGTTCAAGCAAAATATGTTTATGTATCCCCCTACATTATTGAATGTTACAAATGCCACAAGTATGGGCATATAGATCGTGATTGTAGAAGCATGATGAAGTATTACTTGAAAGAAAACACTGATATTAGATACAAGAAGGTTTGGAGAAGAAATAAAAAAACAAGAAGAACAGGTGAATGAAGAATTCCAAGAAATTATACTCACAATATTTATAGAATTGTGAAATCATGATGAATTTGCAGGTAAAGAGGAAGATGTAAGAACTCAGAATGATGACCCCACAATAGAGAAACCTTATATATTGTTCTAATACATCTAGCTTGGAGACTCCCAGTAATGTGAATATTGAAAAGGGGGAGTCTAAGAAACAACTATTACATATTAGAGAACTATCTTTTGGTTAGTCTGAAGTGTTTGTAAAATTTTGTAAGGCAGATTCAGAATCGTTTGATGGTAGAAGCACATAATGTCTTGTGACAGATTGGTTATTTAAAGAGAAATTTTGGGAACGCATCCCTGTGCCGGTATGAAGAGGTCGGTTGGAAGTAAAGAGGAATAGCATTGCACACTTTTGAGGTAGATATTCATGATTGTATAGAGGATTCCAAGCATGTATTCAAGCAGGGATATATTCATCACAGATTCGAGAATGTGTACTTGTTGCAGACTTGTAGAGATTGATTTGAAGATAGAGAAAACTTGTGAACATATTTGATTCATCTTGAGAAGTAGGAATATGCAGTGATCAGTTGTAGTAGATTCAAGGAATCTTTCAGAACATTGAAGTGGAATATTAATCAACATTGTGTGCAGTTGAGTAGTAGAGTCATGGATAGTTTTTTGACATATGTATAGAGATGAATTCATGGGATATTTGGAAAGTATATAAGACAACACTTGACTCGAACCAGAGAAGATACATGACAGTGGATGAAATCATGAGACCAGGAGGAATTGTAGAAAGGGAGATGGACTCATTGGAATTGTCATCAAAAGGAATGTTCAGTAAAGAATATGACTCAGAAAAAGAAGAATATTGATAGGTGGAACTAGTTAGTCATATGAAGGCAAGTTGTTAGAGGCACAACAAGACAAGAGGAGTTATAAAGTCAGGAAGAGATTATTGAATGATTATTTCATTGATATCAGCTCATTAGAGAAATGAAAATTCATGAATATTTGAATTCAACTAATGAAGGAACTTTGACATGAACACTTTTAATATACGTCGGTTGATTACACTGGGAAGTACCAATGGACAAGAATCCCCAAAAGAAAGGAAAGGAAGCATATACAAGAAAACCCACATTTATTTGCATAACATATTGCAAATAAGAGAAGGGGAGACATTTTTTCAAAAGGAGTTACCCTTTTCCATTGATGTCAAAGGGGGAGAGAAGTGATGGTTCTATTTGAAGGAATCTCCAAAGTGATCCCATTATGGTGTAGCTCTAAGCATGGCCCTCACGAGAAGACACTTTGAAGAAGCCTACAATAATCCCTAGTGGTTATGAAAAGAAGTCACAATGTATGGTCAAAGAATCCCTAGAAATATGGTTAAGTGTTTAAGAAGCCCCAAAGGTGTGGTGATGAAGCCAGAAGTTGATTGAAGAAAAAGAGTATGAAGGACATTGCAAATGCATGCAAAACATCCATTGATTGGTATTCCTCTTCAAGTCGTCTCCAATGGTAGGTGGCATGCCACGTGGACCCTAAAGGTTTAGGAGTTATTCCCTCTTCAAGATGAGTCCCTAAAGTATAGTCAAGAAGCTCCAGATCTAACATCAAGAAGTTATAAGTTATCCATAAAATCAAGTAAAGGAAAAAAAGTTGTTGCAAAAAAGAATTTACAAGTCGACTCAAGGTCAAATAAACAAGGTACTTAGAAGGGTATAAATACACATCAAGAACCTCCCAATTTTATCATTCAATCTTGTGATCTCTTAGTACTATCTTGGAAATGAGTTTCAGAGAGAAGATGAAATGAAGAAGGGTGAAATTCCAAGGGAAGATGAATTCTTGTGATGATTTGTTCTAAGGTATGTTCTTTGAATGTCATCTTGGAATTTTTGTTGTAACATTTTTTATAGAATGATTTAGATAGTGAAACTTGGTTGCTATTGAGAAGACATATAAAGGTACTTTTGGTACAAATTCAGCTTCTGGGTCATTTTACTTTTAGAGATACACTCTGTAGAACATAGCGTTTTTTACTAGTCCTGTAACTAGTCTCAAACAGGTGTTCCGGTAAAATAGTCATAACTTCCTCATAGAGGATCCAAATTATGTGAGACAGATTGAATTGGAAAGAGTGCAGTTTGTAGTAATTTTTGTGTGAGTTTTAGAATCATATATCAAATATTGAGCGAGTGTCATGTTGTATAAGTTCACTCTCTAGAATAGGTCATAATTCAAGAAGGTATACCATATTCGCTATATCTCCTTTTCAGTGACGATTCAAGGAGTGAAACTTGCAGAAATTTCAGAAAAGATATCTAAGAAGATTGGTTATAAGTTTCAAACCTTGATTCATTATAAGTACGAAGTTATACTTGTTTGAAGTTAGGGTTTGTGATTAATACAAAAACTAGTCCCAAACAGGTGTTCGAGATAAATTTAAGAAGTGATGCCAGGGTTTATATGTGGACCCATGTGGACCTAGGATCTTTATGTGGACCCAATTGTTGACATCAAGGGACTAGAGAGTCCCCAACACCAACATCTCAACCTCCCGTGGGGCTAGGAGGGAAGAGACAAGAATGTCACCCTAGGTTTAGAGCCCCCAACAAGAAGACACATTGAACTCTAGGCTAAATATCCTCTCACCTACAGTCCAAGCATGAATCGCTTCGCCTTTTATTTTACTTTTAACAATATTTGATTTTTATGCAATTTATAATTTTATTTTTTTTATGTATGAATTTATACATGTGTAATAACAAGATTAAATCTTAAAATAACTTAAACAACTAAAGAAAATGCCAACAATAAGATTAAGTTTGAAATGTTTTTTTTTTATTTATTTATTTTAGCAATAAGTAACTAAAGTAAAACTAAATCAAAAGTTGGAGAGAGTTAGTGTTAAAGGGATTAATTAAAAGAGGAACTTATTAAACAAGAGATTGATTTAATAACTACCAAAACTAATTATAAAGAAATGTAATGAATGGATATTTTAATTTTCTTTAAGTCAAAATATGAGAAATTACAAAAGAAACTAAAACAAATGAATAAAGGAAGTAACAAAAACCTTATACCTATAAACGAAAATGAGAGGAGCTTATGTACATCATGTTACATAAGTCATAGTTCATTATTTTCTGTTGAATTTATTTCCCTTTTTATTTTGAATTTAAGGTATTGAATTAATAAAGATGGAGAAAACTAATATTTAACGGAAGACAAATAAGAAACAAATTTAGAGTGTAAAGGATTTTGATCTCTAATTAAAATTTCTCCCCATACAATTCTTGGAGTTTCAGGATTTACAAATCTTTGCGTAGACTTGGCCCGAGTATTTGGTCTTTAGCCATTCTAGAACAAGGTTACAATCGAAAGACCAAGAACGAAAGAAAGAAGAAAGATGAGCCAAAATGGAATGGAGCGATGGTGGTGATAACACAAGGTGAGGACATTCATATCAGAAATTGATTAACGATGAAATGAAATCAGGCTTAAATACAACAAACTGACAAGAAATCATTTCACCTTGTAAAACCCAGCAAATCTCATCCTCGCTTCATCCATTCGTTGCTTCGCAATACCCCTTGTTGCCAACAATCCCACCAATCCCTATTGAAAGTAGAGGATGGATGATGAATTCTAGTGAGCGAGTGTCATGTTGTACAAGTTAGGAGAGAGGACCAGTTAGTTGGGTTCCATCATGACCACCAAGGGAAAATTCATTGACGATAAATGTCATTGATATTGCGGGAGTATCCAATTCTATCATTGGCAATGCAGTTGTCACCTCCTCACTTGATACTGTATGACCAATTGAAGGATTTGGCAAGCGTGCTAACAAAATAATATCGCCAGCACCTGCGCAATCAATCAAGGTTGTCGATAAGCTTCACGACTCTTCCTTCTTCAATTTTCTCAGATCCCGAATCAATCTTACGCAGACCATGCACTTTATCTCCTATACGAACAATGCTTGAAGTGATACGACCAGTTAATATTCGACCCAAGTAAAAGTCATGCTCCATCATTGACACCATTATCTTAAAAGGTGCTTCTAGATTTGCTTCTGGTGGAGGTACATGACTCAAAATTGCATCAAGCAAGGTGGACATGTTTCTCTGCTCTGTAGGTGGATCCTTAGTGAAATTTTTTTATGCCCATCCTTATTTGGTAGATGCATACAAAATTGGAAATCCCAATTGTTCCTCTGATGCACCAAGATTTGCAAACAAATCAAAAACCATACTCTCCACCTCTCCACATCGATCTTCAGAGACTGAAGGTTGGTCTACTTTGTTTAATATGAGGACTGGACGAATCCCATATTTTAGAGATTTTGCAACAAAATATTTTGTTTGTGCAAGGGGACCTTCACCAACATCTACTACTAAAATTTCTCCTTCCACCATGCCAACAACCCTCTCTACCTCTCCTTTTCACTTTTTCATTGGAGTATTTCTCTGATATTTCTACAAAGAGGCGATGTGAAGACTGGTCCCGATCAAAATATTTTTTATGGTTAGAAAAAATATGCTTGCTTGACCTTGGTGAAGGCGATGACGATCTCCCCCTTTCCTTGGTATTTTTATGTTCTAGACTAAGTGACCTCTTACTACGTTTGATTTTTCTTCATATTGTCGAGATGAGTGCGATGATTTATTCTACCTGTCTTTCCCTTCAAAGTAATCAACATCCTTTACATTGTCATTGAGAGAGCATCGGCTACCTTTATTCCAAACCCAATTTTAATACATGGTGCATATTTGAATGTTGATCAGAGAAATCTCACTTACTCGTAAACATGTCTATTGTATTGTGTATAGATAACACAATAAAACCAATTACTCTTATCCCTTTGTATGAGGAACACGTTTAAAAAAAAAACATCATATACCATTTCTTTGTCCCTTATGTCATCCAATCATAGAAGACTCTTTGAATATAGAGAAAACATATGTCATGAGGATTTTAAGTATGGAGTTTGTCTTGCTAGAATATAGTTGTAGGGAACATGATTTGAAATAAATTAATCCAAATATAAGCCCAAGCTAAACCATGAATTTTGGGTTATGAAAATGTAGTTGGTAAAGATAGAATGATATAGTAATATATATATTTTTTAGGATTTGGTGTGGCATGAGATAAAGTTGAAGCCAAAGCCAAAAGAAGTACAAAATTTATGTCATAATTGAAAAAGTGAATGGGATATAGTTTTGAAAAGCGGGGCATGCATGGAAGTAGTATGGTGGGTTTAGGAACATTAGATAATTGATCTACTTTCCTTTAATTAAAAATAAGGTGAGGCAGGGGGTGATGAGGTAAGGATATGTATATGAGAAGTGAGGAATGAGATCCAAACTTGCGATAATTCAAGAGCCTTAACAACCTTGTCAAGTACCATATCATCCTTGCCAAAATCACTTGTGTCCATCTAAGAGCTTGTAACTTATGCAACTTCAAAAGTGACCAACCATCATTGTTTAGCCATTATCAAATACTCATTATAATCAATAAAACATTCTTGAATGGCGAAAAATATTGAGGATATCATCAAGCCATCTAAGGTCCAACTAGATTGGTGAACTTTTAAATATATGGTATGAGCTCGGTGAGATTGCACAAGACTTTGCGCAAATATTGAAAACCAAGGGGGAGCCTGGCAATGCTTTTCCAGCTAAGTATTGTTGACCAAAAATGTAGTCAACAAATTCCAACCAACAGATGTTCGTCGCTTATAGTGGCGTGCAATCTTGAAACAATGAACTTACGATCATTGATTCTCTGAAGGAAAGGGGAAGGGTAAGGTAATGATAGGACTGGGGGTGACTCAATGTAAGCCAAGAAGAGGTTGATAGGGTCAGATGGAATAAGTTATACAACAGGGGGAGACACAATGGAGGTCAAGGGATTCATGGATCAGTACTTCATGGAATAACTCATGGAAAGTGGTAAGTATGAGGGGGTTTGGTCCTATTGTATAACCCCAAGGGAAAAACTCTTTGGATCTTGACAAAATGATTAGAAAGCTGGAAAACTGGTGTGGATGTGTGTTGAGGGGAAAACCCAAGCTTAACATTGAGCATCCACAATGTGTATAATGGAGGCATCTCAAAATGGAGGGTATGGAGAAAGGGAAAGAAAGAATATGGGGATAGTACTGATGACTGTGACGAGCGAGGGTGTCTCTCATAGCAAGTGCATGGTAGACAAGCGAGGGATTACAACAAATGAAGGAAACTTTGTTCACCTACAAGTCTGTTGTCCACCAAAATAGATTTGGTCAATCAGTTAAAAATATACATATAGCCTTTAATATCACCAACCATTGCTCCATCACTTCTGACCATAAAAAGGGAAAAAAAGAAAAGAAAAAAAAAGAAACGAAAGAAGAATAAAAGTGAGAGAAATAAAATAAATAATTGTGAAATCAACCAAAACTGATCTACCCCTTTTCGAAATTTTTATTATTATTATTTTATTATTCTTTTTTTTGTTGTTGTTTATTTATGTACAGAGGAAAAGAAACCAATAGATTGGACTCAGGTAGGATGAAATTTAGCATAAAGGAATGTGTCACCTATCTTGCATGTGGATCTTATGACTTTGAAAAATTTGTGCGTGAAAGGACTACCAACATGCCAACCATCAAAAGTGTATGGTGAGGAGAAATGACAAATTAATACCCAAAAGAAACAATTACCCACCTCTAAGACCTTCCAACCAACAGATGCTTTGCATTTAGTACTGAAAGTATTAATTGAATCAAGGACATCAGGTTTCATATCTAGGGCGTGTACATTAAATAGATGATCGATGCACTTATCAAACAATTTAGTATCATCTCTAGGGACCTTTCTATCAGGAACATGGTCGTCATGATGTAAAGAAGATTCATAACATGGATTCAAAAACATAGGGATGTCCCTACAATAGTCACTATCATCGAAGGAAAAGGTGCACCTAGGAGGGGAATGCTTGCTAGTGTCAAGTTCTTTAACCTCTTTTGATTGAAACAAAGGATTAGCAAAAAAAATATACAATTTAAGATCATGATTGGACTCATGAATATCTTCAAAAGAGGACTCATCACATGTATCATTAAAGTCATGCTGGTATTTATCAACTTGTTTTGACCACTCATTAGGATCATCAACAAATAAAAATGTGTCATAAATAGGTTTAATGTGGTCAGGACTGATTTCTTCAATTGCGTAATCAAATTAATCGTTCCATGCGCGCAGATCAGAAGCTTGAAATGACAGATGATCTTGGGATTGATTTTTTCCACAATGTTTAAGAAGGTTTTCATTTGGAATGTGGGAGGTGGTTTGATCCTCAAGCATCATGATGCTCTTCGCATCCAAGTTCTTGACCACAAATAGTGAAGTTATTATAATTAGGCCCTAGGAGAGAGGGCTCCCAAGATATACTCCCAGCATGATTTGAAGATCGAGATTCAAGGAAGAACATGTGATCATGTAAACTCTTGATGACAGGGATCAAAGAAGACAAATCTTTGTATGAATCATGAATACCAAAGGAGAAACATGTTCTACGAATTTGTTCTTCGAAGTCATGGAAAGTGGTTAAGGTTAACTGTAGGTTTTGAACATTCTTTTCCTCTAACCGCCATTGGTAAAGAGGAGTTAGGTTCATAATAATGCAACATGGAAGCCAAGTTAGTAGGGCAAATGGACATAGGAATTGAATTATATGACTTGATAAACCTAAGGTTAAATATAAGATTTTTTTTATTATCCTTGATATGTAAATGATTAAATCTCTTAAGATGCTCATAAGAATTATCCAAATGCCCAAAGGTAGAAGAAAACCAGTAATAAAGTTCAAACCATGTGGAGATGCATTCATCAGAAAGGTTGACGAATAAAGAAGTGGCATTACCCTGAATGGAATTCATGAAAAATAGCATGCAACTATTATTATCGTTAACTCCAAGGATGATGTAGGCATTCGAAAACACACGAAGATGTTCAATCACTGTAACAGTTCCATCACCATGAAAGAGACGAAAATGGTTCTTGAAATTTTGAGGTAAGGGATTAACTAGGTGAGCGAACTTCAAGGAAGTGGGCACAAACAATAGGGAATTGTTTAGGTCTTCCTCAAATTCAAAGATTCCATACTTGCGAATTACCTTCCCAGGATTAGTAGCTGAAACCACAAGGTTACAACCATCAAATAAGCTTCCAATCAATTGAGAAATAGGAATCTGGAGAAAATAAAATGAAGGTTTGGAAGAATTAAATAAAAAAACTAGGAATGAACCATTGAACGGTCGTCCCCAGTATGGTCGCCAAAAATATGTCGACGTCAAGGGACTAGAGAGTCCCCAACACCAACATCTCAACCTCCTGTGGGGCTAAGCAGGAAGAGACGAGAATTTCACCCTAGGTTTAGAGCCCCCAACAAGAAGACACATTGAACTCCGGACTAAATATCCTCTAACCTACAGTCCAAGCGTGAATCCCTTCACCTTTTATTTTACTTTTAACAATATTTGATTTTTATGCAATTTATAATTTTATTGCTTTTATGTATGAATTTATACATGTGTAATAACAAGATTAAATCTTAAAAGAACTTAAACAACTAAAGAAAATGCTAACAATAAGATTAAGATTGAAATGTTTTTTATTTTTTGTATTTATTTTAGCAATAAGGAACTAAAGGAAAACTAAATCAAAAGTTGGAGAAAGTTAGTGCTAAAGGGATTAATTAAAAGATGAACTTATTAAACAAGAGATTGATTTAATAACTACCAACACTAATTATAATGAATGGATATTTTAATTTTCTTTAAGTCAAAATATGAGAAATTACAAAAGAAACTAAAACAAATGAATAAAGGAAGTAACATAAAACGTATATCTATAAATGAAAATGAGAGGAGCTTATGTACATCATGTTACAGAAATCATAGTTCATTATTTTCTTTTGAATTTATTTCCCTTTTTATTTTGAATTTAAGGTATTGAATTAATAAAGATGGAGAAAACTAAGATTTAACAAAAGACAAATAAGAAACAAATTTAGAGTGTAAAGGATTTTGATCTCTAATTAAAATTTATCCCCATACAATTCTTGGAGTTCTTGTATTTACAAATCTTTGCGTAGACTTGGGCCAGGTATTTGGTCTTTAGCCATTCTAGAACAAGGTTACAATAGAAAGACCAAGAGTGAAAGAAAGAAGAAATTTGGGCCAAAATGGAATGGAACGATGGTGGTGATAACATAAGGTGAGGACCTGCATATCAGAAACTGATTAGCACTGAAATGAAATCGTGCTTAAATACAACAAACTGACAAGAAAGCATTTCACCTTATAAAACCCAGCAAAGCTCATCCTCGCTTCGTCCATTGGCTTCTTTGCAAGACCCCCTACTACCAACAATCCCGTTAATCCCTGCTGAAAGTAGAGTATGGATGATGAATTACCCCACTTCTCTCCAAGCATACCTCTCAAAGTTCTCTCCTAAACCCCCTCCCTTGGTTTTTGGCAGGCTACCTCTTATATTCTTTGATGGACAGTTTGAGTGGTTAGCTCCAATCTTGGTTGGTTGTAGGCTACCTCTTATATTCTTTGATGGACAGTTTGAGTGGTTAGCTCCAATCGGTTAACAGTTAGGGCTGATTTATGGGTTGAAGAGAACTAAGTGAATTTATTTCCTTTCATTTGATAAAACATTTGTTATCTACTTGTCAATCCCGTAAAGCAAGCAAGTGTTTTTTCCAAATTCAATTGAGAATTTAATATGTAATGTCAAAATAATTTGTTAATATATATCCTGAGCCATATCTTCTTTAGAAATGATCCTCGATGCTTTTGATTGCACTACGCAAAGGCTTATTTAACCTCTTCACTCTGTCCAGAACCACTGCTACATCGGTGTGCTCTGAGAGAGAACGAGTTGACAATACATTGTTATATGGTTCTACAACTGTAGTGGAAACCTGAGGAGAGGGGTATGTATTAAATATCAGCTTCGGTTTTCATCTGTATTCGACAGAAAGGCGTTCCAATAGTAAGGATCCCAAACCTAATCTAGTACTTCCTCGAAAAGCTCAGGTTTCTTACCATCTTCAGTTTTGTACATCACGACGCATATTTTCAATAAGAATACTAATTTGAATTTTTCCCCTTCCTTGGACTTCAAAGGAGACTGTTCCTAGAATTGACACGATATTTACTGCGAGATTGGTCTCATCTTTTTCCATTAATCGTTCTCCAATTTTGGCACCAGTTAGTTGGGTTCCATCACGACCACCAAGGGAAAATTCATTGACGATAAATGTCATTGATATTGCGGGAGGATCCAATTCTATCGTTGGAAATGAAGTTGTCACCTCCACACTTGATACTGTATGACCAATTGAGGGATTTGACAAGCATGCCAACGAAATAATATCGCCATCACCTGCGCAATCAATCAAGGCTATAGATAAGCTTCTCGGCCCTTCCTTCTTCAATTTTCTCAGATACTGAATCAATCTTACGCAGACCATGCACTTTATCTCCTATACGAATAATGCTTGAAGTGATACGACCAGTTAATATTCGACCCAAGTAAAAATTGTGCTCCATCATTGACACCATCATCTTAAAAGGTGCTTCTCGATTTGCTTCTACTGGAGGCACATGACTCAAAATTGCATCAAGTAAGGAAAACATCTTTCTCTTCGTTGTAGGTGGATCCTTAGTGAAAGTTGTTGATGCCCATCCTTCTTTGGCAGATGCATACAAAATTGGAAATCCCAATTGTTCCTCTGATGCACCAAGATTTGCAAACAAATCAAAAACCATACTCTCCACCTCTCCACATCGATCTTCGGAGACTGAAGGTCGGTCTACTTTGTTTAATATGAGGACTGGACTAATCCCATATTTTAGATCTTTTGTAACAACATATTTTTTTTGTGAAAGGGGACCTTCACCAGCATCTACTACTAAAACTTATCCTTCCACCATGCCAACAACCCTCTCTACCTCTCCTTTTCACTTTTTCATCAGAGTCTTTCTCTGATATTTCTACAGAGAGGCAATGTGAAGACTGGTCTCGATCAAAATATTTTTTATGGTTAGAAGAAATATGCTTGCTTGACCTTGGTGAAGGCGATGACGATTCCCCCCTTTCCTTGGTATTATTATGTTATGGACTAAGTGACCTCTTACTGCGTTTTCTTTTGCTTCATACTGCCGAGATGAGTGCAATGATTTCTTCTACATGTCTTTCCCTTCAAATTAATCAACATCCTTTACATTGTCATTGAGAGAGTATTGGCTACCTTTATTCCAAACCCAATTTTAATACCTGGTGCATATTTGAATGATGATCCGAGCAGTCCCGCTTACTCATAAACATGTATATTGTATTGTGTATAGATAACACAATAAAACCAACTTCTCTTATCCCTTTGTATGAGGAACACGTTTAAAAAAAAACCCATCATATAAGCCCATTTCTTTGTCCCTTATGTCATCCAATCATAGAAGACCCTTTGAATATAGAGAAAACATATGTCATGAGGCTTTTAAGTATGGAGTTTGGCTTGCTAGCATATAGTTTTAGGGAACATGATTTGAACTAAATTAATCCAAATATAAGCCCAAGCTAAACTTTGAATTTTGGGTAATGAAAACGTACTTGGCAAAGATAGAATGATATAGTAATATATATAATTTTTGAGGATTTGGTGTGGCATGAGATAAAGTTTAAGCCATATCCAAAAGAAGTACAAACTTTATGTCATAATTGAAAAAGTGAATGGGATATAGTTTTGAAAAGAGGGGCATGCATGGAAGTAGTAGTATGGTGGGTTTATGAACTTTAGATAATTGATATACTTTTCTTTAATTAAAAATAAGGTGAGGCAGGGGTCGATGAGGTAAGGATATGTATATGAGAAGTGAGGAATGGGATCCAAGCTTGTGATAATTCAAGAGCCTTAACAACCTTGTCAAGTACTATATCATCCTTGCTAAAATCACCTTGTCCATCTGAGAGCATGTAACTTATGCAACTTCAAAAGTGACCAACCATCGTTGTTTAGACATTATCAAATACTCATTATAATCAATAAAACATTCTTGAATGGAGAAAAAATTGAGGATATCATCGATCCATCTAGGGTCCAACTAGATTGGCGAACTTTTAAATATATGGTATGAGCTCTGTGAGATTGCGCAAGACTTTGTGCAAATATTGAAAACTGAGGGGGAGCCTGGAAACACTTTTCCGGTTAAGTATTGTTGACCAAAAATGTAGTCAACACCAGTTTCTAAGTGGATCCATTTTGACGATGTTGATGTATAAGTTGTGGTGGATCTATTTTTTGATGATGATGATGTATCAATTATGGTGTATCTAGTTATGATAATGTTGATGTATCAGTTATGGTGTATCTAGTTTTGATGATGGTGTTGTATTAGTTGTAGTGGAGCTATTTTTGACAATGGTGATATATCAATATCAGTTACAACAATAGTGACAGGTTGTTGATGATGATGTATTAGTATTAGTGACAGTATCAGTGACAGGTTGAGTCTAGTTTTGATAATGATGATGTATCAATATCAATGATAGTTATAGTGATAGGTTGAGTTTGGTTTTGATGATGATGATGTATCAGTGACAGCAGTAGTGACAAGTTGAGTCTCACACTTATATTCCAAGGAGGAAAGAAGGGACAAGGAAAGGGGGGTTGAAGACTCCTTCCAGTTGGAGCCGAAAAATCTAGGGAGTTGTAACTTCCTTCAAGTTGGAGCTTGTAAATCAAGGGGTTGGAGCCTCCTTCCAGTTGGAGCTGGAGAATTTAGGGAGTTGTAGCTTCCTTCAAGTTGGAGCCTGTAAATCAGGGGTTTGGAGCCTCCTTCCAGTTGGTGTTGGAAAATTCAAGGAGTTGTAGCTTCCTTCAAGTTGGTGCTTGTAAATAGGGGGTTGGTCCCTCCTTCAAGTTGGTGTTGGAGAAGTTTGGAAGTTGGTCCTTCATGTGGATGTAATATTCAAGATATATATTAAAAATCCTTCTGTGGTTTTCTCCCATTTGGGTTTCCACGTAAAACTCTTGTGTACTGTCTACTTGTGGTTATATGTTGATGATATCTTAAATTGTTGATAACTTAATGTTTACATGTTATGGTTGAAAATGGTAGAAAGTGCTCAATATTGATTCACACCCCCCCCCCGCTCTTAGTATTAGTGAATATTCCAACAATCTCCTCTGCCTTCCAGATAGACTTTTGTAATTATCATAATCCCTAGGAAAACCCATGAAGTTCTTGTAGATATTACTTCAAATTATGTTTTATATGACAAATTCTATCATGGATTTGGGTACCCCATATTTACCCCATGCAACAATTTCTTCTCTGTTAATCACTAAATCAGATGAGCATGAACCATGATTTTTTCTTGATTCTGATATAGAGTTGGCTACCAATTATCTCATGATGTTTTCCAACTCTAGGGAAGGATCCCTCTAGAAGCGAAAACATATGGAAACCGTAGATATTGATGATCCCATCAACTCATTCAAATTGGACAAACAAAAGAAGAGGGTCAGAACCAAGAAACACATAATTTCATTTCTGAGATATTATGTCTCTAAAATACAATGATAGCATAATGGGCTCTAGTAATAAATTGAGCAAGTGATTGTCCATTGAAAACAATCCCTAGCGCTCGACAATGGATCACGAACGAAAGAAAATCTAGTGTAGTTCTAGAGACAATACTAGGAAAGATAAAGAAAAGATTGGTGTATGTGTGGCAACATTGGATTTCAGGAAAGATTGTTCAACTACAACACATGCCACCACCGATTTCAACACATGTGAGACTCTATCTTCAAGTAATTTCATCAAATATTGTCCTTTCCTCTAATGTTCTATAAATTAGTTTTTTTTTCAATTCTAATATGTGCACTATATGACCACTCTTGCAGATATTGCAGCAGTCTTGCATATATTGCAACAGGTTGTATTATGATCAATTGGAATTATATGGCCTAATTGTATGTGACTGGTGCCTCAACTTCGAAGAAAAAAAAAATTCATATCCACAAAAGGAAAAATGAAAGTGTTTGCTTCATACATTCCATGCCTTGCATTCTGGAACTTGTTTCTTACCTTGCATGCCCTACATTCTGGAGAAAAAAAAGAAATCCATTATTTCTATTGCTCCCTCTGCTTACCTAGTCTCATGGAAATGACATTGTTCACTAACATCCAAGGACTAATGGGATGGATCCATTACGTTGGTTGTCCTCCTTATTGCACGTAGATTCTCACTGCCACGGTATCAATCCAGTCCAGGTTTCAGCATTTCAAGAACTAGGGATAGCCAACTTTACACAGGTTGCACATTATAATGATATAACTGTATGTTGGGGTCAAATCAATATTATTTTAAGGTGGGTTTGGGGAAACTTCCCCCTTAAGATTATTTGTCCTCACAAAAGGGAGCAGTTGGCTTCGTTGGGGATCGTTCATATTTTAATGTATATGTAAAGTAAATTTAATTAAAGTTGAGACTAGACCTCCATGATGGGTCATGCCTTGGACCACTAAACCTCTCTCTGATATAACGCCATCTCCCTAACCCCAAATATATCGGCAGCCTACAGGTCATTGTGTGTATTATAATAATATGGAAATCTCTTCAACGATTCACTTCTAATTGACAGATATATCGAGGTAAGTGAAAAATAAAGCTATTTTAGATCTTCCTTTCAAAATAAGGTTTAGATCCTTGATGCCCGTGTTTTTTGTTTAGAAACACATACACAATCCCAATGCCTCCCCCTGTCAATTGTATTTCAGTATTAATTTCTTTACAATTAATATACTGCACAATTCCTCAAAAATATTTAGGTTATTATTGGACATTGGGTTCAACGTTTCCCGTGAGTTTCGCGACATAGGTTAACCCCCTCTTGTGGATCCTAAATCCGACGATTTTGGAAGATACTAACACCTGCAGGTTTTGGTCTAACATAAATTATAGTCCAACAAGTGGTATTATAGCGACAGGTCTCAAGTTCGAAACTTGCTCGACACACGTTGGGGAGCAGATTGTTGGACATTGGGTTCAATGCTTCCCTTGAGTTTTGCGACATGGGTTAACCCCATCTCATGGATCCTAACTTCAACGATTGTGGTGGATAACAATGCCTACGGGTTTTGGTCTAACACAAATCTTAGTCCAACAATTCTCTATGTCTCCAAAGGGAAAATGCATAGAGGAAGTCTCTTTATGACGATTAGAAAACAAAAGATTTTATCCTGTCTTTGTTACTCCTCATAAAATTCATCCCACGCACACACACATATACACCTTCACCACTTAATAATCAAATCAAAATTATGTTAGAGATGAGTATGTGTGATACTAAGTTTGGGATATAATCAACTCAGGTGCCTACTTATGATACCATACTCTATGTACTTGAGCTCTTTGTATGTTGGAACTTACTATGAAGGCAGGGACTAGTTGCTTTGCAGTTATTTCCTTTGTTCTTTCATATCCTCAATCAACTCAATTTAAATGCATCAATAGTTTTACTTGTTGCTTGTGCTTGTATTTAAAATTAACTTTGGGATAAAAAATTATATTATATTAAATTAAAGTGATGATTTTCACATTATGAAATTTAAATTTAATCATGGTTTTATTACATTGTAAGGTGTTTTTTTGGATAGATTCTATGTTTTTTTTATGAGATTCTTGTGACATTTTGTACATCAATTTTGTTAGATGATCACTAGAGGCCTCTCCACAGTTCATTCGTTTCAATGTCATTTTGAAACATTTTTTCTCATACAATCATCAACTATGTTAATATTTTTAACAATTTCTTAATTCTAAATAGCAATGCAACCCCTGTTAGTTCCCATCATCAAGGTCCTAGTGTATGCTCGTGACATTTTTTAGGGTGTGCAAGCTATCAATATCTCAACTTCCACGATCATATATGATTATATTTTTAGCATGAGGTATATGAGCATGTGCCCTTACCCTGCTTCCTTCAAAGGTCTACTTGGAGAGTTAGGACAAATTAAAGCACCTTCTACCCCTCGGCCTTCTAGAGATGATTCTTTATTTGATGCCTTAACCCCAAGTTTTGGAGTTTATCTCCTCCGATTCAACATTCTCTGCACTTGGGTCGTCAATTTTTCATGTTGATAATTGAGGTCATATTGACCATTGAACCATATCCACTATGTCGTTGTTGCAATGGGCTCGACCTCTTTACTTTGATTTTTCCCTCCTTCGTGTTAGTTTTTCTCAACTACAATATTTATTGACCCTTTGTGTTGTCACTTTCTTCCTCTATGTCCTCTCAACCCAACTAGTTTCTTTAATGTGCTTCCAAATTGTTCCTACTTTCGCCCATATGCTACTTCTAAGTGGCTACCATATTTACTTCCCCTTCACTAGTTGTGTAACGCACCTCCCTTGTCGATTAGCTTATGCTTGCTTCTATACTCTATCCCCACTAACTAAGGCCTTGATGTCTATCGTACTTCGACATCACCCCTATATTGTATCTCCATATATATTTGCACTGCAGATATTGTTTCCCTCTCAAATACTGCACCTACATTCATGTTTGTTCACTTACAATCTACTTTTGCTACTTCTTTGGACATTTTCATTGAATTTTACCTCCATGATGGTTGCCTGGTGCTACAATTCATAGTGACCTTCATATCATACAATTCACAATGACTTTCATATCAACTTTGATAGTATCACAATAGGCAAGTACTTGTGTGTTTTTCCCATGTTTATCATTTTTTTGTTTTTCCTTTTATACATTTGTTACAAATAAACATATACCCAAATGGCATCCTCTTGATATTTTGAATGAGGTATAAATATTGAGTCATTAAAGTTGGCATGTAACACTATGAAATTATACCTTTCTCATAGAACCTTTGAAGTTCTCATAAAATTATGAATTTCTACTTTTCTAATATTGCTACACTTTTGAGTAGATTTAAAATTGTCTCTTCCAAATATATTAAAATCTCATATTCCACGATTCTTCTTTCCTATTCAGACTAATGTAAGTTTAGTTCCAACTATCATAGAAATAGAATAAAATGGTTTCTTCCAAGTCATTTTTGTTTACTCTTCACAGTAATATAAGTTTAGTTCAAACTATCTTAGATATAGGATAACATGATTTTCATTTTTCTCATATAATCTCATAAAAATAAGATTTTGAAATCAATTTGCGAGTTAGGTTTCATGAAATATTGTTCAATCTTTTATTCATGTCTTAAGGAAATAAACATATACCCAAATGTAATCCTCTTGATATTTTGAATGAGGTGTAAATAGTGAGTCATTAAATTTGGCATGTAACACTATGAAATTATACCTTTCTCATAGAACCTTTAAAGTTCTCATAAAATTATGAATTTCTACTTTTCTAATATTGCTACACTTTTGAGTAAATTTAAAATTGTCTCTTCCAAATATATTAAAATCTCATATTCCAAGATTCTTCTTTCCTATTCAGACTAATGTAAGTTTAGTTCCAACTATCATAGAAATAGAATAAAATGGTTTCTTCCAAGTCATTTTTGTTTACTCTTCATAGTAATATAAGTTTAGGTCAAACTATCTTAGATATAGGATAACATGATTTTCATTTTTCTCATATAATCTCATAAAAATAAAATTTTGAAATCAATTTGCGAGTTGGGTTTCATGAAATATTGTTCAATCTTGTATTCAGGTCTTAAGGACATAACCTTTCATACAAGTAAAACTAACAATATGTTATACCCACCAACAATATGTTATTCTTATGACTAAACTCACCAACAACATGTAGAGTCTACAAATTTAGAAAATTTGTATATTTTATATAACTTTTAATAATTTTAATCCATGTTTCCTTTTCTTGTATTATTATTAGTTTTTTAAATGGATCTAATGATTTTTAATTAAATGTTTTTTTACTTTTTTTATAAGATTCCAAAAATTGTTTATACATAATGAGTCACAATTATTAAAGTAAAAGATTATATATAAAACAAAGTTGGATGATAAAAATAAAATGAGAAATCTAAAAATAAAGTGAGGAAAAAGAAAGAATGTCCCTCAATGGCATGTGCACAAAATGTCCTCTCACAGATATAGCACCTTTCGTTTGTCACATTTATTGTTTACATTAAACTTAAATTATGAAGGTTATTATTTAATGACATAATTTTTATCACTAAATATTGTTGTGAATAATACATTTATAATTTGAGATTTTTAAGTATGATATATTTAATAGATATTATTTATGTTTAAGTTATTATGATTTTTTTATTAAACATAAAGTTTAGA
>SNQJ01S0153202.1:7131-22799 GCA_010110895.2 Picea sitchensis | reverse complement strand
CAACGTTTAAAGATGATGGAGAGACTGTGACTCTCTTTTTATTCAACCAGATAATAGCTAGGTTCGGCATCCCGAGAGAGATTTTCACTGACCATGGCAGTCACTTTCAGAACCAAATGATGAACGAGTTAACATCAAAGCTTTGTTGCGGCAAGAACATTCGTCACCCTACTACTCCCAAGAAAATGGTCAGGTGGAAGCTGTAAATAAATCTCTTAAGACCATCCTATAGTGAACGATCAACTCAGCCAAGTCAAATTGGCATTTGATGTTATACTCAGCATTATGGGCTTACCGAACATTTGTTAACACTACAACCGGTTTCTCACCTTTTCAACTTGTTTATGGGTTGGAAGCAGTATTGCCTATAGAATGTCAGATCCCGTCCCTAAAGTTGGCAGTACAATTATTGCCAGACACTTCTCCACTTGAAGAACGATTATTATACCTTGAGCGGCTCAATGAGCAGCATCGTGATGCGACCTTGGCCAACGAGGCTCACAAACATAAAGTCAAGTGTCAGTATGATCGATATGTTTTTCCTAGGAATTTCTCTGAAGGTGACCTTGTCCTGGTCTATGACCAAGATAAGGGCCCCATGGGGGTAGGAAAATTCAAACTGGTGCAGACCCCCGACCCTCAAGACGATATCCACTCAGGATCGTTCTAAATATGCCCTCCTCCTGTCTGATTGACTCTTTGATTTTCCCCACAAGGAATCCCTCACACACACGACAATGTATCCACAGGTCCTTATGAGTATGCCCTGTGTGATCAAACACAAACAATCACTCAAATCTCCTGACATCAATAATATGATCGCGCCCTTTTACAAATCGGGACTTCGGATTTCACAATTTCATGATTTTTGTTGTCGAGTTTCTGACTCTTCAACACACCAAAACCCGAAATGTTGAAGCACTGAAATCTTTGGCCACATCCTCCTCCACAGTTGTATCGTGTTTCATGACTTTGGGAGTTCAGGAACAAAGAACCCCGACCTCTTGTCTTCGAAAATACCGAAATGTCGAACTCCGATGTGTTTAGCAAAATACTAGCTTCCAACGAAACTTTTCGTCGATTCGGAGTTTCGGACTTCACGACTTCGCGAATCCGGATGCAAGGCTCCCAACTCTTCAACCTCCAAAACCCCGAAATGGAAAACAAGGTTTGACTCCACCTATTGATGAGGACACACCACCTGTCCACTCCAACGTCTTCTATCTCTGACGTGGACTCTCGCCACCTATCACTCTTCCCAGCTTTCGAACTTGAACAATCCTTCGACTATCATTCCCTACCACATCGAAAACCCGAAGTCCGAAATGGCGCCTTCTTCCTTTAGATCCGACAGCCCACATTATTTTGGGCTTTTGGGTACCAGAAGTTCGAGATTCTCGATTCCAAACCACTGTCTCCTCAGGTTCCTGGACCCCAAAACACCGAAATGTTGAAACGCCACTTCACAATATTTCGCGTTCCGCAACTCCAGGGTTTTTCAGTGCAAAGGCCCCTGGCTCCTTGTCATCAGGATTTCCGGTATTCCGAATCTCAAATTACCGAAATCTAGAAATTCTTCATTAACAATTATTTTCGCGATTCGGGAGTTCTCCTCGGAGAATTCTGACCGTTCGTTTCCTCCTTGACAACTTATGCAAAATAAACCGGTGTTCCTCGTCTGAGCTTGGCTTCTACAAAGCAACTTCGTTCTGTCTTCCTTTTAACACTTCAAAGGCACTAACCCTCATGAGATTTCACTTGCAAACTTGAGTCTCAAAAGGACTCCTGCATGTACTCCATGTGGTGATGTTTCAAATACTTCTAAGTATTTGATTCTTCGACTCTGTGCACCTTCTGCGACAGCAACCCCTTACCTTTCAACCTTAGTTGATAAGTTTAAGGCCTCGACTAGCCTGTGCACACCTTGCATGGCTTCTGTGCTTCACTTGCACTTCTGCTGGAATGAGAACAACGGTATCTCTCCTGAGATTTCTGAGATAAAACTCAGAACCCTTGTCAACGCACACCTTGCGGACGTTTCACTACACTCCTTGCAAGAACTTCTCTCACTCAGGAAGAGCAAAAATTGAAACTCATTCTCTCTCTCTCTCAGACTTCAAACATTCAACATGAAATCATACATACACAACATAGCCTCATAACCATACCATGGTGAATGGTATGCATAACAAAGAGAATAAAACAACCATAAGTATACCATTCACCATGTATAAACAAAAAACATCATAACACCATGAAATATGATTCAAAGCTTCATATATTAATTCAAAGCTCATGTACATGGATTCTCCTTTTCAACTCTCTGCTACAACTCTCTTCTTCTATCCTGTGCTAATGTGATAATGATACAACCACTACTATGATACAAAGGAGAGGGTGTCTATATCCGTTTTCCCTCCTACTCTTCTAAGACGTCTAATCTATTGATTCAAACCTACCTACTTTCATTAACTGGGCTTAAATGTCTTTTATATTGACAGATGAGAGAAAATCGCTCACGATCTGTTTACAATAGTCAGATATAAATGCAAGTACACTTCTAGCTACTACATTAATATTTGCTTCTTGATTCTTCAAAATATTTCAAAATGTGTAAAATGTGGCTGCACTTTTCCCAGCTGGCTTCTGCCTTCAGGCTCGCTTGGCTACTGACGATGCTCTTGCATCATACTCCCTTGCTTGAAAATTTTCATGAACTCCTGTTCATGAGCTCTTGCACGGTCTGTCCATGCTTATGAATTTCTTCTTCATCCTCCCAACTGGCATCTTCAACTGGATGTCCTTTCCACTTTACCAAGTATTCAAAATACTCCTTTCTCTTGGTCATTTTTATGATCCTCTTGTCAATTATGCTTTCCATCTGTGGATTTTCAGCTACAGGCATCTGTTTTGTCCATTTGAACTTCTTTTTGTTCCTCCTCTGCTCCTACTTCTTCAGCTCTGTAAGGGTACAAATCCGCAATGTTAAATATCGATGAAATTTCGATCCCATTGGGTAACTCAATATCATATTCATTTGCCCCAAATTTCTTCACGACCTTGCATGGTCCAATCTTTTTCATCTTCAGTTTGTTATATGTTCCTCTTGGGAACCTCTCCTTCCTCAGATGTGCAAGAATCAGATCACCAACTTCAAATTGAAGTTCTCTCCTGTGTTGATCTGCTTTGCGCTTGTATTCTTGATTTGAATTCTGCAATCATTCCTTAATTCAGCTATGAAGCTCCTTCATTGCTTCTGCAAAATTCTTTGCACTAGCACTCCAGAATTCATTTTGTTCTGAATATTTCAATTCAGAAACTCCCCTTGGTTGCATTCCATATACAATTTGGAATGGAATCTCCCCTGTGCTTCTGTTGAGTGAATCATTGTAAGCAAATTCCACCTGTGGCAAAATATGATCCCACTGACTGTGGTGTTCAGTCACTAGGCTCCTCAACAAATCCCCCAAGCTCTTGTTCACAACTTCTATTTGTCCATACATCTGAGGATGATACATTGATCTAAAAGAAAAACTTGTCCCCAGTTTCTTCCACAAAGTCCTCCAGAAATGTCCAACGAATTTGGTATCTCGATCAGAAACGATACTCCTTGGCAAGCCGCGAAGTCTGACGACTTCCTTGAAAAACAGGTTCGCAATATGAGTTGCGTTGCTAGTTTTTTGGCATGGCATGAAATGTGCCATCTTTGAAAATCTTTCGACTACCACAAAGATTGAATCATAGCTTCTCTTTTTTCTTGGCAGTCCCAATATAAAATCCATGCTCACTACGTCCCACGGCCTTTCTGGTATGGGTAATGGCTGGTATAACCTTGTATTCTGTCTTTTCCCTTTTGTGTGTTGACAAATCCTGCATCTGTCCACAAATTTCTTAACATCTGTCCTCATCCCTGGCCAAAGATATGAGCTATTCAACTTTGAGAACCTCTTATCATGACCAAAGTGTCCGACCAATCCTCCACTGTGTTTTTCCTTCAGCAGGTTCTCCCTCATGGAGAATTTTGGAATACATAGTTGATTGCCCCTGAATAGCAATCCATATTGGATCATATATTCGGTCCATTGGTTTCTATCCATGAGAATTGTATTCTCAGATGCCTCATACGCTTCCTTAAATTTTGGGTCATACCTGTACATTTCTTTGAGGTTATCAAAACCCAAAGTTTTGACTCTGAATTCCTGCATAAGCAAACATTTCTTGCTCAAAGCATCAACAACTTTGATAGCAGCTCCAGAAATATGCTTAATCACAAAAGTAAAATTATGCATGAATTCAACCCATTTAGCATGTTTTTGGTTCAACTTCTCCTGTTGAGTCACAAATTGTAAAGCATGATTATCACTGTACAAAACAAACTCTTTAGGAACCAAATAATGTCTCCATTTCTTCAGTGCGTGTATGACTGCATAAAATTCTTTCTCATATGTTGAGTACTTGATCTTTGCTTCATTTAGTTTTTCACCGAAGTATGTGATTAGCCTGTCATCTTGGCTCAAGACTTCTCCAATTGCAAATCCACTCGCGTCACACTTGACCTGGAATGTCTTGTTGAAATCCGGCAAAACCAGGATTGGTTGCTCCATGATCTTCTTCAGCAGATTGAAACTTTTCTTTGCTTCTTTTGTCCAGTGAAAATATTTTTGTCTTTTCTTCACCGTATCCATCATTGGTGCACTGATTCCACTGATTTTTCGAATGAATTTCCTGTAGAAACTTGCCAAACCATGGAAGCTTCGAACTTCAAACACATTTTTCGGAGATGGCCAATTCTTAAACACATTTACCTTTTCGGGATCCATCTTCAACTCATTCACAGAGATAACAAAACCCAAATAAATGAGTTATGTCCTCATAAATGATGATTTCTTCACATTTATCAGCAATTTCTCTTGCTGTAATCTCCCCATCACTGTAGCTAAATGATTCAAGTGTTTTGCTTCTGTCTTGATGAAAATCAATATATCGTCGAGATATACGATGACAAATTTCCCAATGAAATCCTTCAGGACTTCGTTCATCAATCTCATGAAAGCGTTGGGCGCATTTGTTAAGCCAAATGGAATAACAAGCCTTTCATATAGCCCCTCATTTTTCTTGAATGTTGTCTTCCATTCATCACCTTCTCTCATCCCAATCTGATGATATCCGCTTTTCAAATCAATCTTTGAAAAAAATCTTGCTCCACTCAAGCAATCCATCAAGTCATCCATCCTTGGCAATGGAAATCTGTATCTGATAGTAATCCTATTTATTTCCCTTGAGTCTATACACATTCTCCAGCCTCCATCTTTCTTTGGGCTGAGCACTGTTGGAACATCGCATGGACTCAAGATTTCTCTAATCAATCCTTTGTTCATTAATTCGTGGACATGTCTCTTAACTTCTTCATTCTCCTGCGACGTCAACCTATACGCTACTTTGTTTGATAAACTGGCTCCAATTATAAGATCAATGTGATGGCTTATACTCCTGATCGGAGGCAACGAACAAGGTAGTTCATCCACTACTATATCAGCGAACTCTCCCAACAATTCTTGGATTTCTTCTGGTAGATCATCTATCCTCATACTAGTCAAAACAATTATGGGCTTCCTAACCACAATAAATTGTGTGTATTCCTTCTTAACCTCATTAAGAAGTTCCTTCCCACTCATGAGAAGTACAGTGTTGCTCATTTCTGTTTTCACTTCTTTATCCTTAATCGGCAGCAACATCCAAGTCCTACCATTTTTCTCCAGGGTGTACATGTTCTTTCTCCCATCATGAATCACATTCCTGTCATATTTCCACAGTCTACCCAGCAATAGATGACAAACATCCATGGGAATGACATAACATAATATTTCATCCTTATATCCTCCTTTTTTAAATTCAACTAAACACTGTTTAGTGACATTTACCTGATGCCCTTTTTGTAGCCACGAAACTCTGTATGGGCTTGGATGTATGATAGTCTCCAGCTCCAGCTTTTCTACCATCTCTGTAGAAACAAGATTGTTTGTGCTACCGCTGTCCACGATGACCTTGCATACCCTATCTTTAGTTTTGCATGCAGTCCGAAATAGACTGTTTCTTTGGGTTGGGTTCTCTGCCTCCTTCTCTGGAGTTAAGAGAACTTTCCTCATCATCAAGGATCTTCCACCCTCAGCATCTTCTGTCTTCACATTCCCTCCTTGAGCTTCAGAAATGTGAGTTTGACCACCTTCTTTCTTCCTATTTGGACACTCATAGGATTTATGTCTGATTTTTCCACAAACAAAGCATTTCACTTCACCACCTCTGCCTCTTCCTCTTCCTCTGGCTCAAGGAAAAGTGTTTCTATCAGCATATTTCCCTTTCTTTGAACTTCCACCTCTCTCAGGTTGAGGTTGAGGTTTCTTCCCTTCTTCCTTAGAATTCTGAGTTCTATCTTGGGAAAATGTTTTACCTCTGGCTTGACTTCTGCCTTGACCTCTTTGACCTTGATTCTGGCTCAGCTTCTCTTCAGCTTTCAGAGCCATCTGATAAGCATCTTCCACATTCTGAAGGGTCATCATGCTCATCTCGTCCTGAATGTCATATCACAGACCATTCATGTATCTGGCAACCATTTCATCATCTCTTTCCCAATGACCTGCTCTAATGTTTATCTTGTAGAATTCTTCAATGTTTTCTTTCACTGACATCAACATCTGTCTTAAATTCTGCATCCTCTGAAACAGAGTGATTTGATAATCCTTGGGTATAAACATGGCCTTCATCTTCACAACCATTCTATCCCAACTTTTGATTTTATGCTTGCCTTTGCAACGTCTGTCAGCCTGCAGTTCATCCCACCATAGTGTTGCATGCACTTTAAGTCTAGTAATGGCAGGTTTGACCTTCTTGTCTTCCTCGACATCCTCATAGTCAAAGTATTTATCCAGATCTCTAATCCAGTCTAGAATCTCTTCAACATCTAGGTTTCCCTCATACATTGGAATGTCCATTTTTTCTCTGGCACCTATCCTTGCAATAGCCCTGAATAGGCGTTCATCTGCAACATCTTCGATTGCAACTTCCTCTCCTTTGTTTCCATCTTTATTTTCACTTTCAGTTTCGTTGATATTCCCAGCGTCAATTGTGCGCCTCTGTGTTGTCTCCATGGCATCAAGCCTGGCACGTAACTCACACATTTCTCTTTCCATGGATGGATCAGGCATTGGTCTGTCTCTTCTCCTTGTTGGCATGGATATAAAATGATCCTCTGATCTCTCTGCTACAGAAAGCAAAGAACTTGTTCTCAACTCTGATACCACTTGGTGCATATCATACTACTCATTTTTCTCTAGCTCCTTTTTCCTGAAATATACAGACACAATCAAGCTCTGATACCACTTGGTGCAGACCCCCGACCCTTAGGCCGAGATCCACTAAGGATCGTTCCAAATCTGCCCTCCTATTGTCTGATTGACTCTTTGATTTTCCCCATAGGGAATCCCTCATACACAAGACGGTGTATCCACAGGTCCTTATGAGTATGCTATGTGTGATCAAACACAAATCATAACTCAAATCTCCTAACCTCAATAATATGATCATGTCCTTTTCCAAATCCGGACTTCGGATTTCGCGATTTCGTGATTTTTGTTGCCACGTTTCTGGCTCTTCAACCCATCGAAACCCGAAATGTCGAAACACCGAAATCTTTGGTCACATCCTCCTCCACAGTTGTATCGTGTTTGACGACTTCGAGAGTTTCGAAAAAAAGAACCCTGACCTCTTGTATTCGAAAATACCGAAATGCTGAACTCCGATGTGTTCATCAAAAGACTGGTTTCCAATGGAACTTTTTGCCAATTTGGAGTTTCAGACTTCGCAAATCCGGATGCAGGGCTCCCAACTTTTCAACCTCCAAAACCCTGAAACGATCAACAAGGTTTGACTCCACCTATTGACGAGGACACACCACCTATCCACTCCGACATCTTTTATCTCTGACGTGGACTCTCACCACCTGTCACTCTTCCCGGCATTCAAACTTGAACAAGCCTTCAACTATTGTTCCCCTACCACTTTGAAATCCTGAATTCTGAAATGGCGCCTTCTTCCTTTAGATATGACAACCCATGTTATTTTGAGCTTCTGGGTACCGAAAGTTTGAGACTCTCGATTCCAAACCACTGTCTCCTCGGGTTCCCGGACCCCGAAACACCAAAATCTTGAAACGCCACTTCACAATATTTCGTGTTCCGCAACTCCAGGGTTTTTCAATGCAAAGGCCCCTGGCTCCTTGTCATCAGGATTTCTGGTATTCCGAATCCCGAATTACCAAAATCCCGAAATTCTTCATTAACAATTCTTTTCGTGATTTGGGAGTTCTCCTCAGAGAATTCTTACCGTTCGTTTCCTCATTGACAGCTTCTGCAAAATGAACCAGTGTTCCTCATCTGAGCTTGGATACTCCTGCATGCACTCCTTGCGGCGATCTTTCAAATACTTCTAAGTATTTGATTCTTCGACTCTGTGCATATTTTGCGTCAACAATCCCTTACCTTTCAACCTTAGTTGATAAGTTTAAGGCCTCGACTAGCCTGCGCACACCTTGCACGGCTTCTGTGGTTCACCTTCACTTCTGCTGGAATGAGAACAACGGTATCTCTCTTGAGATTTCTAAGATAAAACTTAGAACCCTTGTCAACGCACACCTTGCGGACGTTTCACTGTACTCCTTGTAGGAACTTCTCTCACTCAGGAAGATAAACAATTGAAACTCATTCTCTCTCTCTCTCTCTCAGACTTCAAACATTCAACATGAAATCATACATTCACAACATAGCCTCATAAAAAATGCATAACAGAGAGAATAAAACAACCATAAGCATACCATTCACCATGTATAAACAGAAAACATCATAACACCATGAAATATGATTCAAAGCTTCATATATTAATTCAAAGCTACTGTACATGGATTCTCCTTTTCAACTCTCTCATACAACTCTCTTATTCTATCCTATGTTAATGTGCTAATGATACAACCACTACTATGATACAAAGGCGAGGGTGTCTATATCCGTTTTCCCTCCTACTCTTCTAAGTCATCTAATCTATTAATTCAAACCTACCTACTTTCATTAACTTGGCTTAAATGCCTTTTATATTGACAGATGAGAGAAAATCGCTCATGATCTGTTTACAACAGCCAGATATAAATGCAAGTACACTTCTAGCTACTACATTAATATCCGCTTCTTAATTCTTCAAAATATTTCAAAATGTGTAAAATGTGGTTGCGCTTTTCCCAGTGGGCTTCCACCTTCAGGCTCGCTTGGCTGCTGACAATGCTCCTGCATCATAATCCCTCGCTTGAAAATTTTCATGAACTCATGTTCATGACCTCTTGCACGGTATGTCCATGCTTATGAATTTCTGCTTCATCCTCCCAACTGGAATCTTCAACTATATGTCCTTTCCACTTTACCAAGTATTCAAAATACTCCTTTCTCCTGGTCTTTTTTCTGATCCTCTTGTCAATTATGCTTTCCATCTGTGGCTTTTCAGCTACAAGAATCTATTTTGTCTATTGAACTTCTTTATGTTCCTCCTCTACTCTTACTTCTTCAGCTCTGTAAGGGTACAAATCTACAACATTAAATATCAGTGAAATTTCGATCCCATTGGGTAACTCAATCTCATATGCGTTTGCCCCAAATTTCTTCATGACCTTGCATGGTCCAATCTTTTTCATCTTCAGTTTGTTATATGTTCCTCTTGGGAACCTCTCCTTGCTCAGATGTGCAAGAATCAGATCACCAACTTCAAATTGAAGTTCTCGCCTGTGTTGATTTTCTTTACGCTTGTATTCTTGATTTGAATTCTGCAATCGTTCCTTAATTCGTTTGTGAAGCTCCTTCATTGCTTCTGCAAAATTCTCTGCACTAGCACCCCTGAATTCATTTTGTTCTGAATATTTCAATTCAGAAACTCCCCTTGGCTGCATTCCATATACAATTTGGAATGGACTCTTACCTGTGCTTCTGTTAAGTGAATCATTGCAAGAAAATTCCACCTGTGGTAGAATATGATCCCACTGACTGTGGTGTTCAGTCACTAGGCTCCTCAAAAAATCCCTCAAGCTCTTGTTCACAAATTCTATTTGTCCATCTGTCTGAGGATGATACGCTAAGCTAAAAGACAAACTTGTCCCCAGCTTCTACCACAAAGTCCTCCAGAAATTTCCAACGAATTTGGTATCTCGATCAGAAACGATACTCCTTGGCAAGCCGTGAAGTCTGACGACTTCCTCGAAAAACAGGTTCGCAATATGAGTTGTGTTGTTGGTTTTTTGGCATGGTATGAAATGTGCCATCTTTGAAAATCTGTCGACTACCACAAATATTGAATCATAGCTTCTCAGTGTTCTTGGTAGTTCGAATATAAAATCCATGCTCACTGCATCCCACTTCCTTTCTGGTATGGGTAATGGCTGGTATAACCCTGTATTCTGTCTTTTCCCTTTTGTGTGTTGACAAATCCTACATCTTTCCACAAATTTCTTAATATCTATTCTCATCCCTGGCCAAACATATGAGCTATTCAACTTTGAGAACATCTTATCATGACCGAAGTGTCCGGCCAATCCTCCACTGTGTTTTTCCTTCAGCAGGTTCTCCCTCATGGAGCATTTTTGAATATATAGTTGATTGCCCCTAAATAACAATCCATCTTGGATCATATATTCGGTCCATTGGTTTATGTCCCTGAGAATTGGATTCTCAGACGCCTCATATGCTTCCTTAAAATCTAGATCATCTTTGTACATTTCTTTGAGGTTATCAAAACCCAAAGTTTTGACTCTGAATTTTTGCATAAGCAAACATTTCCTGCTCAAAGCATCAACAACTTTGTTAGCAGTTCCAGAAATATTCTTAATCACAAAAGTAAAATTTTGCATGAATTCAACCCATTTAGCATGTTTTTGGTTCAACTTCTCTTGTTGAATCACGTATTCTAAAGCATGATTATCACTGTACAAAACAAACTCTTTAGGAACCAAATAACGTCTCCATTTCTTCAGTGCTTGTATGACTGCATAAAATTCTTTGTCATATTTTGAGTACTTGATCTTCTCTTCATTCAGTTTTTCACTGAAGTATGCGATCGGCCTGTCGTCTTGGCTCAATACTACTCCAATTGCAAATCCACTCGTGTCACACTTGACCTAGAATGTCTTGCTGAAATATGGCAAAACCAGGATTGGTTGCTCCATGATCTTCTTCTTCAACAGATTGAAACTTTTCTCTCCTTCTTTTGTCCAGTGAAAATATTTGTGTCTTTTCTTCACAGTATCCATCATTGGTGCACCGATTCCACTAAAGTTTCTAATGAATTTCCTATATAAACTTGCCAAGTCATGGAAGCTTCGAACTTCAAACACATTTTTTGGAGATGGCCAATTCTTAATCGCATTTACCTTTTCGAGATCCATCTTCAACTCATTCGTAGAGATAACAAAACCCAAATAAATAAGTTATGTCCTCATAAATGATGATTTCTTCACATTTATCAACAATTTCTCTTGTTGTAATCTCCCCATCACTATAGCTAAACGCTTCAAGTGTTCTGCTTCTGTCTTGTTGAAAATAAATATATCGTCGAGATATACGATGAAAAATTTCCCAATGAAATCCTTCAGGACTTTGTTCATCAATATCATGAAAGTACTGGGCACATTTGTTAAGCCAAATGGCATAACAATCCATTCATACATCCCCTCATTTGTCTTGAATGTTGTCTTCCATCCATCACCTTCTCTCATCTGAATCTGATGATATCCGCTTTTCAAATCATTCTTTGAAAAAAATATTTCTCCACTCAAGCAATCCATCAAGTCATCCATCCTTGGTAATGGAAATCTATATCTGATGGTAATCTTATTGATTTCCCTTGAGTCTATACACATTCTCCAGCCTCCATCTTTCTTTGGGCTGAGCACTGTTGGAACAGAGCATGGACTCAATATTTCTCTAATCAATCCTTTGTCCATTAAGTCTTGGACCTGTCTCTTAACTTCTTCATTCTCCTGCGACGTCAACCTATACGCTGCTTTGTTTGGTAAACTGGCTCCAGGTATAAGATCAATGTTATGGATTATACTCCTGATCAGAGGCAACGAACAAGGTATTTCATCCACTACTATATCAACGAACTCTCCCAGCAATTCCTGGATTTCTTCTGGTAGATCATCTATCCTTGTACTGGTCAAAACAATTATGGGCTTCCTGACCACAATAAATTGTGTGTCTTCCTTCTTCTTAACCTCATTAATAAGTTCCTTCCCACTCATCAGAAGTACAGTGTTGCTCATTTATGTTTTCTCTTCTTTATCCTTAATCGACAGCAACATGTGAGTCCTACCTTTTTTTTCCAGGGTGTATGTGTTCTTTCTCCCATCATGAATCATGTTCCTATCATATTTCCACGATCTACCCAGCAATAGATGACAAACATCCATGGGAATGACATAACATAATATTTCATCATTATATCCTCCTATTTTAAATTCAACTAAACACTATTTAGTGACATTTACTTGATGTCCTTTTTGTAGCCACGAAACTTTGTATGGGTTTGGAAGTACGATAGTCTCCAGCTCCAGCTTTTCTACCATCTCTGTAGAAACGAGATTGTCTGTGCTACCACTGTCCATGATGACCTTGCATACCCTGTCTTTATTTTTTCATGCAGTCTGAAACGGACTGTTTCTTTGGGCTGGGTTCTCTGCCTCCTTCTCTGGCATTAAGAGAACTTTCCTCATCATCAAGGATCTTCCGCCCTCAGCATCTTCTGTCTCCACATTCCGTCCTTGAGCTTAGGCAATGTGAGTTTCACCACCTTCTTTCTTCCTATCTGGACACTCATAGGATTTATGTTTGATTTTTCCATAGACAAAGAATTTCACTTCACCATCTCTGCCTCTTCCTCTTCCTCTAGCTCGAGGAAAAGTGTTTCTATCAGCATATTTCCCTTTTTGTGAACTTCCGCCTCTCTCAGGTTGAGGTTGAGGTTTCTTCCCTTCTTCTTTAGACTTCTAAGTTCTGTCTTGGGCAATTGTTTTGCCTCTGGCTTGAATTTTTCCTCGGCCTCTTTGACCTTGCTTCCGGCTCATCTTCTCTTCAGCTTTCAGAGCCATCTGATAAGCATCTTCCACATTCTGAAGGGTCATCATGCTCATCTCATCCTGAATGTCATATCGCAGACCATTCATATATTTGGCAACCTTTTCATCATCTCTTTCCCAATGACCTGCTCTGATGTTTATCTTGTAGAATTCTTCAGTGTATTCTTTCATTGACATCAGCTTCTGTCTTAAATTTTGCATCCTCCGAAACAGAGTGATTTGATAATCCTTGGGTATAAACTTGGCCTTCATATTCGAAACCATTATATCCTAGATTTTGATTTTTTGCTTGCCTTTGCAGCATCTGTCAGCCTGCAGTTCATCCCACCATAGTGTTGCATGCCCTTTAAGTCTAGTAATGGCATGTTTGACCTTCTTGTCTTCCTTGACGTCCTCATAGTTGAAGTATTTATCCAAAGCTCTAATCCAATCTAGAAGCTCTTCAATGTCTAGGTTTCCCTCATACACTGGAATGTTCATTTTTTCTCGGGCACCTATCCTTGAAACAACCCTGAATAGGCGTTCATCCACAGCATCTTCAACTACAACTTCCTCTCCTTCGTTTCCATATTCATTTTCACTTTCAGTTTTCACTATATCCCCAACATCAATTGTGCACCTCTATGTTGTCTCCATGGCATCAATCCTGGCACATAACTCACACATTTCTCTTTCCATGGCTGGATCGGGCATTGGTCTGTCTCTTCTCCTCGGTTGCATGGATGTAAAATGTTCCTCTGTTCTCTCTGCTACAGAAAGCAAAAACTTGTTTTGATCTTTGATACCACTTGGTGTGTATTAGACTACTCCTTTTTCTCTAGCTCCTTCTGCCTGAAATATACAAACACAATCAAGCTCTGATACCACTTGGTGTAGACCCCTGACCCTCGGGTCGAGATCTGCTCAGGATTGTTCTAAATCTACCCTCCTTCTGTCTGATTGACTCTTTGATTTTCCCCACAGGGAATCCCTCACACACACGACAGTGTATCCACAGGTCCTTATGAGTATGCTCTGTGTGATCAAACACAAAACATCACTCAAATATCCTTACCTCAATAATATGATCACGCCCTTTTCCAAATCGGAACTTCGGATTTCGCGATTTTGCGATTTCTGTTGTTGATTTTCCGGCTTTTCAACCCACCGAAACCCAAAATGCCAAAATGCCGAAATCTTCGGTCACGTCCTCCTCCATAGTTGTATCACATTTCACGACTTCAGGAGTTCTGGAACAAAGAACCCCGACCTCTTGTCTTCGAAAATACTGAAATGTCGAACTCTGATGTGTTCAACAAAAGACTGGCTTCCAATGGAACTTTTCTCCGATTCGGAGTTTCGGACTTCACGAATCTGGATGCAAGGCTCCCAACTCTTCAACCTCCAAAACCCTGAAATGGTCAACAAGGTTTGACTCCACCTATTGACGAGGAGACACCACCTGTCCACTCCAACGTCTTCTATCTCTGACGTGGACTCTCGCCACCTATCACTCTTCCCGGCTTTCGAACTTGAACAAGCCTTCGACTACCGTTCCCCTACCACTTCAAAATCCCGAATTCTGAAATGGTGCCTTTTTCCTTTAGATCTGACAGCCCACGTTATTTTTGGCTTCTAGGTACCAGAAGTTCGAGACTCTCGATTACAAACCACTGTCTCCTCGGGTTCTTGGACCCCGAAACATCGAAATGTCGAAACACCACTTCACAATATTTTGCATTCTGCAACTCCGAGGTTTTTCAATGCAAAGGCCCCTAGATCCTTCTCATCAGGATTTCCAGTATTCTGAATCCCGAATTACCGAAATCTCGAAATTCTTCATTAACAATTCTTTTCGCGATTCGGGAGTTCTCCTCAGAGAATTCTTACCATTTGTTTCCTCCTTGATAAATTCTGCGAAATGAACCGGTGTTCCTCGTCTGAGCTTGGCTTCTGCAAAGTGACTTCGCTCTGTCTCCCTTTTAACACTTCAAAGGAACTAACCCTCCTGAGATTTCACTTGCAAACTTGAGTCTCAAAAGGACTCATGCACGCACTCCTTGCAACGATCTTTCAAATACTTCTAAGTATTTGATTCTTCGACTCTGTGCACCTTCTACGACAGCAGTCCCTTACCTTTCAACCTTAGTTGATAAGTTTAAGGCCTCAACTAGCCTGCGCACACCTTGCACGGATTCTGTGCTTCACCTGCACTTCTGTTGAAATGAGAACAACGGTATCTCTCCTGAGCTTTCTGAGATAAAACTCAGAACCCTTGTCAACGCACACCTTGCGGACGTTTCACTGTACTCCTTGCAGGAACTTCTCTCACTCAGGAAGAGAAACAATTGAAACTCATTCTCTCTCTCTCTCAGACTTCAAACATTCAACATGAAATCATACATACACAACATAGCCTCATAAAAAATGCATAACAAAGAGAATAAAACAACCATAAGCATACCATTCACCATGTATAAACATAAAACATCATAACACCATGAAATCTGATTCAAAGCTTCATATA
>SNQJ01S0153201.1:0-20538 GCA_010110895.2 Picea sitchensis | reverse complement strand
CATTAAACCCTAAGGCATTGATCTAAGACCTCCAACATTGAAGTAGAATTGTATCCAAACACTCTCAAACTTCTTTTAAAACTGAAACCTTAACTACACTAACCCTAACCTACTAACCCTAGAATGTTGACATCACCCTTGATTATTTCATCTTGATGCAACAACGTTTCATTTTATAAGCAATTGAATGGTGTTTAAAGCATTTATTGAATGAGGGATTGATTGGATATATTGATTGCTACATCATTTTGGTATTTATTGGTGGAGTGATATTATTTCATTGTTGTATTGGAAAACAATGACTTCATCAATATTTATTCTTATAATTGCTTATATGTTGAATTTAGTAGATGATCTTTGATATATGAATTACTAACCAAGATTTTCATGTATAAGTTTCTTATTGCTTTGTCACAGACATGTACTTTTCTTCTTCTTTGGTTACTTCTTATTATTGGTTGTTTAGCCGGATCTTCTGCTCGGTGGTGACTTGTGAGGGGGGATTCACACTTTTGCCTTATCATCCTTCACCTTCTCAAAGCTCTAGGTCACCAGGGACGTCTCCCTTGGGCCTTACCACCTAGAATAGAAAGAACCATCCCATTGAGGTGACATTGGGTGGGATTGGTTCCTGTTACGCCAGTTTATCCCTTTATCTTCTGACTTATTGCCATAAATACAAACTGTGAGATAACATTTTGGCACCGTTGCCAGAGAACACTGAGTCAATTCTCCCCAAACGACAAATATTTTCGGTAAGCCTTACCTCTAGAGTGTTATCTAACAAACTTACCTGACGACTCCACTAGGGTGTTTTCCCTTATCTTTTGATAGTTTCGAGAAAACTATCTGGCGACTCCACTAATGACGAAGCCAACACAGACTTCACAATGGGATCCAAGGAACTACAAACCTTTGGACATGAGTAAAATCTCATGATATCTCAGAAAAAATGTTCCCCTTTTATAAAAATTGGCTCCCTAGATTCGTTGGCATCGATGGAGAAAGTCTCGATTATCACATGAGCAAATTTTGGGCTTTCTTTCAATACCGCCCTGTTAGTGACAAGGATAAATATTTGGTGATGAAGCTCTTCTCTACCTCTCTGCATGGAGAGGCTAGAAGATGGTATGATAATCTTCCAGCTGCCAGCATCACATCTATGGACCATTTTGAAGAAATCTTCCTTGCAAGGTGGGTTATGAAATTGGAAGATATACAATCATTGTTGAGAGGTCTTGAAAGCAAAAAATAGACAAAGGATGAGACCATCAGAGATTTTGGTTTTAAATTTTAGAGGTTGTTGTACCACATTCCTGAAATCTATCACCCTAAAGGAAAGTATCTCATCTATCTCTATACCAATGGAATTCTGGGGCATCTGAGCTTCCTCCTAAATAAAAAGGGTCCAAAAACACTTGCAGAAGAATACAACATGGCCATTCAAATCGAGAAAAATCTCTCCTCGTCCAGAACGAATGACCATACCATGGACACTCTCAGCTTGATAAAACTAGTTTCCCTTGAAACCTTTGCTAAAGATCCACAAGAGAGAAGGGAACAAGTTTTGGACCAACAAAATGACGCAATTAAGGAGCAAAAACCTAAGCAAGATGATGAAGTACCAACCCGTGCTCCTCCCTCTGATGAGGTCATCCAAGAACCTGTTTCTCATGCACAACAAAGCGAAGATGAGGTTAGTTTCTTTCCACTTCAGGATTTCGATGACACCTTATTCCTTGAAAATGAAGGAGAAACAAAATCTTTGAACAAAATGGATATTCCTTGATGTGAAATCGAAGACAAAGAAGCAATCCATGAGGACGAAACAATAATACATGCTGAAAATGCCAAAGTCCTCAAAGCCCCTGCACAAGAAGAAACAATAAGTTGCCCTCCTCCCCTAGTTTTTGATGATGATGTACTTTATGATGAAGGAAATGAGGAGGAGGAGAATGAATTTTCAAATGTTTCAAACCCTTCATGTTATGACACAGATAGTGACATTGTTGATAACATTGATGAGTTCATACATGTTGAGAGACATAGGTGGGATGTAGTTGGTTATGACCTAGATCCCATCTATGACACTGAGAGTTATTTCCAAGTGTTTCCCTTGCAATTATCACAACAGATTTCTTTTGACCAATGGCAACAAGGAGATGAGATTTTTACCTGTACTTTTAAAAAAACCAAGAATGACCTAGTACCTTGTTTTCTTGATGATTTTCAGTGTTACCTTGAGATTTTTGATGAGTACCCTTCTGAGCACTTGGATTCTCTCCATGAAAATGATTACCAACCACCATTGTGCTCGGATTTTGATACAAGTAAGAACATTGTTTGCCTAAAGAAGGATTCTCATGACTTCTCACTCTAGCCACCTGTTATTACCTTACCTTGCTTTTTCATTAAAGGTGTAGTTGGGAAGTATATATTTTATATAGAGTTTCCTCTTAGGCAACCCCTAGAGTCCAAGGGTTGGTTAGATACTACAAGATTAAGTGTATCTTCTCAGTTTTTCAACTATCCCTTGAGAATTTTCTAGTCGTCTAATACATCTTTGTCAATCCCTTCCCAGACTTCATAGTATGAGAACGTCTTAGGTAGCCAGTGTGCCGACCTTTTGAGTCAGTGTTCTGAGACTTGGACTTTTCTTGACCCTTTCCTGAAGTGTATTGAGTACTTTCCTCGGAGATGGACTTGGCGGGATTTTATCCCTCCCACCCACCTCCATGAGTTAGACTTTGAGATTTCCAATGATATGATATACATTCTAACTCATGACATTTGTGTGCTTGATTTATTACTATTTTGGTTTATGATGAAGCACAAAGGCAGGTATCGTGGGACATTTTTGGATTGGCTACACTGGTCGTTTGACTACATCGAACATGCATCCAACAGGTAAGTAAAGGTAGATACTTTTCTTTACATTTGCATATTGATTGTTTTACTTTAGTCTATATATATACCTATATGTATGTTGGGGTGGCATTACCGAGTCTAGAATATGATTAGGAGATATTTAAATTTGAATTCCTACCCTTTAGACCTAAATATTTCTCAAAGAAGCTTGCGTAATTGAGAGAAACAAACTATGTAATTATATATCAAATAGTATTAACATATTTTTCAATTTTACTATCTCCTCTTGTTCATGATTATCTTAAACCTCATTGGTGAAAGTGATAAATCTAGAAGGACACTCATAGAACTACAAGCCAATTCATCTATTGAGAATAATCCCTATATCTGAGGCTTGGTGAGTAACCTTGTGATGTAAGTTGAATATGACATTTCAATATAGATCAAATCCTATAGAAAGTATTTTAAGCCATACCAAATTTAGGTATCCAAGCATCTGTAAAGGGTTTGGTACACATCAAATCTGTTTACAAATATATTCAAGAAAAGATCCAACAATTATTGGGGTATGTTATGAAAGTTTGGATGACATAGGTTATTCCTAGATAAAAACATGCAACATTCCAAAGTTGTTCCACTAAATGGCATGGTTATCTATCCTGCAACTCTTCAAAAGGGGCATACATATGGATAAAGACTTGATTGATAGACAAATAAGGGAATGGGAACATTCAATGGAGCTTAAACACAAATTCTCACTAGCCAATACATATAAGTTAATGTTGGAAAGTCTCTAGGGCCTTATTCGGATTGATCTTATTCCCAAATTGGACCTCCAAGTGCCCCAGAATTGGTGGTGATATTGGAAATGGGAGCAAGACACAACATATACCAAATATAATCTCACCTTGGGATACAAATGGCTTTGCTTAAAGCCTAAGTTGGAAAGTCGTTTGAACAAACTTTGGCATAGAGAACGTGGTTGTTTTGACTAAGAAGCTTATGGAAGCCAAATAAGTCCCTCTTTGCTTATTTTTTTAACTATAGAATGTCATGTTATAGCCCAAAAATATGTGAAATATGTTGGAGTATTAACACTCCAATAATAGATAGAGTGTAATGTAAAAGTCATGTTAATAAGAGACTAATAAAATGGTAGACTTATGTTAATTAGATATAATTAAATGAAGTAGTTAGGTCTGTAGGTAAAGAAACCACCCAAGGAATGGCATAAAAGAGAATAACTCCCATTGTATTAAATGTTCTATGAAATAAACACATATATTTTAAGTGAGTCCAATTTTACCATGTTTCTTGTCTTTCTCATGTGCTCCAAATTTCAACATGGTATCAAAGAGAAATTGGAGAGAAAGATCCACCTATCCATTTGTAACTAAAAGTTCTAAGAGTTAAATATTATCAAGAGAAATTAAAGAGGGGAAGATTCAAAAGGTAATTCTTGTAGTTGTTTTAAAAGGGAATAGTTTATCTATTGTTGTTTCTTAGGTCTAAAAAACAAAGGAAGGAAAAAAAAATAAGAAAAAGAAACAGTGAACACCTTCATGAGGTGAATATGAGCATAGAGATGACACAACCGAACGAACCAGTATAACCTACAACCAACAGATGGAAAAAGAAATGAATTTTTTTATTAAGGAAGAAGAAAGTCGACTACGACTCTAAAGTTCAATAACAGTTAAGAGGTGACTCATAGACCATGTGTTGATATCTTGAGTAGTCTTCAGAACAATTAGAGGCAACTCGACATAGAGGTAAAGACATTGAGCAATTGGTAAGAATACCAAGGTATCCACACGCCCAACGTAGAAGAGAAGGACCACAAAGAAAAAGGGAATAGTTTGTTAATTTCCAAATTTTTGTTGTATACAAAAATTATTAATGATCCACTTGTAGATGGAGGACATTAACAAATCCACCATAGAATAAGTGCCCACATGTTTTGTAGGAGAGAACCATTGCAAAAATATCAAACCAGAAACACCCAGAAGAATTTATTTGCAGTGCCTACTGCATTGGAACCCTAACACGGTGAAAATAAGCTACATAGGAAGAGGCCTATATGGCATGAGAAAAACAAAGACATCCACAAATATCCAAGACAAAAAATTATGAGAAGTGGAAGTTGAAGGAAAGAGTCTATAATAGACAAAAGAGACATGAAGAATTAATAAGAAAAATAGAACCTATAATACATAAATGTGATTTTCTTGCAATTTGTCGCAGACGCCAAATAATAGAAGCTCTAACAAAGACACAAATGCCCAAGCAGTGGGTAGAACAAGACAACATTCAATCAAATAGAGGTACAACAAATTTTATATTTTGCTCTATTTGAGGTAAAACAAAAGATAGAGTCTCATTTTTCAAGGCTAGAGACAATTTCGCAAAAGAATTATTCTCTCAAATTTAAATTTAAGTAGAAAGAGAGAAAATATACAAAGATTTTTTATATTTAAAAAAATTCCTTATTATGCCTCATTTCTAGAAATCCTCAACAAATACAGTGTTACCCCTCATATTGCATCAGGGTAACTCTAGTTATTTTCATCACAATATGATTTGCAGGATGGTACCCATAGAGTTTTTGATGGAGGCGATATTGGTTTTCTCTGCTCATGAAAATTGCATCCTTCATATACATGTAGAGGCTTCCAAACACTACACCACACACATCAAGTGGTACTACATCTAGCTCCACTTCATCAATGTAGTTTGCACTTATGGAAATTTTGATCTTACAATTCTTAGTGACCTTGAGATTTACATTCTTATTTACCCATCCCAATGGCTATGGGAGAGGATGGTCATGAACTTCCAATCCAAGATTACTTACCAAATCCTCTACTATGAGGTTGGCATGTGAACTGAAATCAAATAGAGCATCCAACTTTGTCTTCTTGACTTGTATATCAATATAGAGAGTTTATTCATTTCCATCTCTTCCTTGGGATGGAGGATACTCGGGTTCACCTACTTTTTCATTGTACTACAAACAATCTTTTCTTCTACATCTGAGATGTTCTCTACCTAGTTATATGAAGAATCCACAACTAGAATATTCTTCTTGGCCTCCTTCTTCCATTTCTTTGGATTCAGCTTTGGATGTAGCTTCCAACACTTACCGTTGGTATGAACATCAATATTACAATGGTTGCAGTGGTTGCTTGGATCCTTGCACTAATGTGTAGTGGTTGTTGTATTCTTATCCTTTCCTTTCCACTTATTCTTTCCCTCCTTAGAAGTTCCTTAGTGGTTTGTCTGCTTGGAACCATTTGGTTATATTTTCTTGTCCATCTCCAAATATTGTGCTTCCACAAAAACCTCATCAAAGGTCCTAGTTTTAAAGAGTATCACTTTCCTCCTTAAATCACTATGGATACCACCCAAAGACTATTAAGGTTTAAGCTATTATTAGGTTTCTTTTCAATTTACTAGATAACCATAGCATAGATAGGACCATTGAGAGAAACATAATCACAAGATACACATCATTTATCTTGGGAAACCCTCATGGAGAAGAAAACCCAACAAAAATTTCCTTAATATAGATATCCAATACAATGCCAAGACAATAAACCAAACACTAGATAATATCCTCTACTAAGCAATGCACCTCTCTCTCTTCCTTCTTCTGGCAACTGGTAACTGCAACTTCCTTCAATACTTGCACACTAGATGAGTGAGTTGATTGAGTGAACAAATGAGGCATTGGCTTCCTTTATTTATACAAACTGGAAGGAGTTTAAAAGGTGTTTCTTCATTGGGAAGGGCCGACTTGTCTTTCTGAGTGGTTAAAACCACTTTAATTGCCCGGGGGATGACTTCTCAATTTGCATAATAAAATTAGGGTTTGAACAATCCGCAAAAGGGGATTTGGTGAATTACAATGCTCGACATGATCAATCCACAAAGGGGGATTGATCTAATGAATAATAAATGAATAATAAATAGAATACTCTTTGCAGTTACAATATTTCAACACTCCCCCTTAACAAGAAGGGTATTCTACAACATCATCAGGAGAGAGAGAGAGAGAGAGGAAAACAACATCAAAATCATCTGGAAAACTAACTGGCATATCTATAAATCATCGGAAGTTTTTCTCATCATCAATATCATCATTCACAGCAGGGAGCGGGAACAACATCATCATCATCTGTATCAACATGGATTAGTATAACACTAATACATCATCATCAATAACAACACAAGGTCGATACAACATCAACAACAACAATATCACGACACAAAGTCGGGAGCATCATCAACAACAACAACATCACATCATGAAGGCTGGAATATCATCAACATTGACACCAGGCTGGAAATCTCCACCATGAAGATGGCATCTCAACAACATCATCACAAGCCTGGAAATCTTCAGTACAAGGCTGGCATCTCAACAACATCAGCATGAAGCTGGAAATCTTCAACACTAGGCTAGAATAAAAAAAACATCAGCACGAAGCTAGAAATCTTCAACACTAGGCTGGCATCACAACAACATCAGCAAGAAGCTGGAAATATTCAGCACTATGCTGCCATCATAGCACGAGGTTGGCATCAACACTACTCCCCCTTTTGAGGGAGGTCCTTTAGTACTACACCAAGTTTATCTCGAAAGTTCTCAAACTTTACACGAGATAGAGGCTTGGTCAACACATCAGCAACTTGTTCATCCATGCTAACATATTGGAGCTTTATGGCTCCTCTTTGCACCATATCATGGATGTAATGATATCGGATCTCTATGTGCTTTGACTTGTCATGGAACAAAAGGTTCTCTGTCAAATTTATGCAACTTTGGTTATCACATAGGATCATGGTTGCTTCCATCTCTAGATCAAATAGATCTGTCAACAACTTCCGAAGACATATGGCTTCACAACTAGCATAACATGCAACAATGTATTATGCTTCTGTCGTGCTGAGAGAAATGATTGATTGCTTCCTACTCTGTCTTGAGATCATGGCTGATCCCAGACTAAAACAACATCCTGAAGTGCTATTTCTGTTAGATACACTTCCAACCCAATATGAATCAGTATAACCACTCATTCTGAAGTCATGGTATCCATTATAACTAAGACCACAATCTAATGTACCCTTAAGGTACCTCATCACATGTTTTGCAGCAACCAAGTGAACACATCTGGGCTCTACCAAAAATTGACTCAAAGTGTTCACAACAAAACATATATATGTCTTGGTGTTTGTCAGATACATCAACGATCCAATGATCTGTCTGTACAACGTAGCATCAATCAATTCTGACGAAGTTTCAACCATGATCTTCAACTTTGTTTCCATGGGTGTATTCATGTATTTTCACTCCAACATATCAAATCTCTTCAGTATTTCAACTGCATACTTCCCTTGGTTAAGGAATCTCTTCTCTGGGCTCTACCAGACCTCAAGACCTAAGAAATAGTGCATTAGGCCAAGGTCTTTCCTCTCAAATTCTGCAGCGAGCTTCTTCTTACATTCAGTGATGAGATTTTATTTTAAGGTTAAGAATAATTCATCCACATACAACAACAATATAACAGGCTCATCATTCATAACATTGAAGTAAATTTTAGAATCAACTTTACTCTTGGTAAAGCCCAAGCTCGTCAGGAAACTGTCAATCCTTCCATACCAAGATCTAGGAGCTTTCTTCAATCCGTACAGAGCCTTCTTCAACTTGCAGACATGAGTCTTCCTATCTTCAACTTAAAACCTTTGAGTTTGTTTTATATACACTTCTTCTTCAATGACACTATTCAAGAAAGTTGTTTTGATGTCCATCTAGTGTAACTTCCACTTCATCTTAGCTATAAGGGATATGATGGTTCTGATTAAAGTGTATCTGGATACAAGAGAAAACGTCTCTTCATAATCAATGCCTTCCTTTTGATAAAATCCACGAGTAACAAACCTTGCTTTATATTTCTCAATAATTCCATTAGCAGCATGTTTTATTTTTAAAATCCATTTGGAAGATACAACATCCTTTCTCTTTGGTTTGGGAACTATTTCCCATACATCATTCTTTATAATGGATTGGTATTCTTCTATCATGGCATCTTCCCATTATTTCTTCTGAATGGCTTCTTGAAACCAGGTAGGATCCTTCTCTAAGAGATCACACATCAAATCCATGTAACTGGAGAATGGCTTGGGTCTCTTCACTTGTCTCATGGTTCCTTCGGGGGAACCATACTTCTCTCCATCTTGAATAAGTTCCATTTCCCATGATGGATTTCTCTTGTGGGAGATCATCATTTGGGGAGGTTCTTGATATTCTATTATGTCATGATCTTCTAGAATATCCTCATCAGGGGAAGTTATGACTTTCCTCACTGGTTCTACAACTCTGGGAGCCACAGGTTCTTCTTCATATACTTCTTCAAGATGGGATCTTCTTGATTTCTTGAGTGTTGCACCTTCATCAAAGGTTACATCACTGTTGATGTCAATATGATGGAAAAATGGTATATAAATTCTAAAGGCCTTGGAGACCTCATAGTATCCAACAAATATTCCCTTCTTTCCTGAAGGGCCCATCTTGGTTCTCTTCTCTTTCGGAATGTGTACAAATACTGGGCAACCAAATATTTTGAGATGGCTTACTTATGGCTTCTTTCAGAAGAACATCTCTTTAGGGGTTTTGAAGCCAAGTCCACTATGGGAAAATCTGTTTTGTACATACACTGTTGTTCTTGTTGCTTTTGCCCATAAGTGAATTATAAGATCTTGATCATGGATCATGGTATTCATTGCTTCCATTATAGTTTCGTTCTTTCTTTCTGCTACACCATTTTGTTGAGGATTGTAGGGAGTTGTGAGTTCCCTCTTGATCCCGACATCTTTGCAAAAAAATTCAAACTCTTTTGAGGTGTATTCTCCTCCATTATCTGACCTGAGTATCTTGATCTTTCTTTCAGAAATATTCTCTATCAAGTCTTTGAATTCCCTAAATTTACTGAACACTTCATCTTTTGACTTCAAAAAGTAAACCTAGGTTTTACGAGAATAGTCATCAATAAAAGATGCATAGTATACATACCCACTCATGGAGGTTGATGGCATTGGGCCACACACATCTGAGTGAATGAGCTCTAGGACTCCTTCTGCTTTACTGTCTCTCTTCAGGAAAGGGCTCTTGATGTTCTTTACTTGTGAACATCCATTTCACACTCCTTCATGGTCAAACTTAAATTCCGATAGACCGTTGACTGCCTTGATTACATATGGTAATGCCTTGTAGTTGATGTGAGCTAATATTCTATGCCAAAGTTCACATGGATTCTCAATGGAATGGGTCAAGGTTGCTTCTGAGTGACCCTTTAGCTTATACAAGCCACCTTCCTCTTTTCCAATAACAATTGCTTCTTCCATGGTTTTTCCTTTGGGCCACATAAGAAATTCTTCATCTATGAAGGCAACTCCGAGGCCTTTCTTTTCTAAAGCTAAGATAGAGAGTAAGTTCTTTGTCAAACCTGGTACGTATAGTACATCCTCCATCTTCATTGGGGTCCCTAAATCAAGCTTGCAATTTGATTCTCCGACTCCCTTGATAGGGTATTGATAATAATCTCCAAGTGTAAATTTATGGGGAAACTTATTTTCTATAAGGAAAGAGAGAATGTCTCTTTGACCTGTCATGTGCTTGGAAGCACCATTATCTATGAGCCAAGTATCCTCACCAAGTGACACTGATCCTGAGAGGGTAGAGATTAAGTCATAGTCTTCAATATGTTCTTTTATCATCTTTGTGGGTGGATCTTCATCTTCAACTGCATGGGCATGGTACCTCTTGTTTCTCTTCTTGTATTCTTCTCGTCTAGCTATAAAATGCTTAGCAATATGTCCCATCTTGGCACAATGGTAACATTGGTAGGATGATAAATCTTGTTCTCTTCTTTGACCTTTCTGAAACTTCTGGAATCTCCTTGGAGGGTGAGATTATTTATGATTTTATTTTTTGAAGTAAGTCTTCTTTCTTACTCCTTTAGTATGAGTAGCTATGGCTTGATATTCATCTCTTGATAGCAATGCTTCTTGATTAGCTACTCTTGCTTCTTCTTGAACACATTCTTCCCAAAGACTATCAAAGTGTAGTTTATCCTTTCTGGCACAAATAGTTTGGATGAATGCATCCCAAGGTCTTGTAAGACCATTAAGGGTTGTCATTATAAACTCATCTTCAATTTCTTCTAGTTGTTCTTTGAATTGTGATATTCTGGAGAAATATTCCTCAATTGTTTCTCCTTTCTGCATCCTTGTACTTTTGAGTTGAGTTATTAGATTCATCTTTAGATTGATGTTCCTTCCTTCATATAATTTGATTAGGGAATCAAACATTTATTTTTGAGTCGTATTTGAAGCAACTTGAGGAATCTAGTGATCTTTAATAGAATCTGCAATGATTCTCTTGGCCCTAACTGTGTCCTTTTGGTGTTTTGCTTTAACTGCAACATCGATAGGTTTGGGTACACCTTATTTAATGAATCTTGGCAGTTCATTCTCTTCAAGAATGAGTGAAATCCTATACTTCCAGGCATGGTAGTTTTCCACACCTTCTAGCTTGTCAACAAGCTTAGTGCTTGCAGACATCTTTACCTGGAGCTAGGAAAATGACCAAAAATTGAAAATGCTCATAATTGAATTTTGAACTTACCAGGAGGTGTGCTTGGCTGAGGCAAGTAGCCTGATGCAATTAGATTTCAGAAAATCCAATTTTTTCCCCTTCAAACTTGACCAACGGATTTCTGGACTGGCGCTTCTGGTTTTCTGGTACTTCTGGTACTGGTGAAAAATAGGGTTTCACTTTCCAGGAGTTCTATCCACTGAAAAGGTGCATTGAAGGTGCCAAAGAGTTCCTTGGGCTAGGGAGAACTTTTCTAGATGACTTTTGGGCTGAAATTCCTCTTCAATAAAAATCCATAATTTTCTTGTACGAAAACAGTGACGTTTTTCTTTATCCAGTGAAAGATGCTCTCTTCAGCTTAGCTTTGATATCGGGTTAAAATTTAAGCTATTAATAGGTTTCTTTTCAATTTACTAGATAACCATATCATATATAGGATCACTGAGAGAAACACAATCACAAGATACACATCATTTATCCTTGGAAACCCTCATGGGGAAGAAAAACCAACAAAAACTTCCTTAATATAGATAGCCAATACAATGCCAAGACAATAAACCAAACACTAGAGAATATCCTCTACTAAGCAATGCGCCTCTCTCTCTTCCTTCTTCTGGAAACTGGTAACTGCAACTTCCTTCAATACTTGCGCACTAGATGAGTGAGCTGAGTGAGTGAACAAATGAGGCATTGGCTTCCTTTATTTATACAAATTGGCAGGTGCTGAAAAGGTGTCTCTTCGCTGGGTAGGGTCAACTTGTCTTTCTGAGTGGGTAAAACCACTTTAATTGACTGGGGGACAACTTCTCAATTTGCATAATACAATTAGGGTTTGACCAATTCACAAAAGGGGATTTGGTCAATTACAATGCCTAACATGATCAATCCACAAAAGGGGATCTATCTATTGAATAATAACTCAATAATAAATAGAATACTCTTTGCAATTACAATATTTCACCAAAGACTTGAGGAGCACACCCGAGTTCTTGGGAGATATTCCCAACATTATTTCTTGTTTTTTGAAATCAGAGGTGTACTTTTGTATACTCTTCCCTTGCTTCTATTGAAAGTAATGCCAACAAACCCTTTGGTCTTCCTTTGTTTCTTTGTAGACTTTCAAAAATATTTTGACTTAGTTTCAAGGGAGGCCCTCCTTCAGTGGCTTTGAGACATTGGTATATCAAATACCTTTATCTTTGTGCCATCATGAACTTCTATGAGTACATCCTTGGACACCTTAGTACAACACATTGGTTATCCAATTTCATTTGAAGCACCATTGGGGTGAAGCAGGGGTACCCTCACTTCACAACCCTATTTGGGATCTATATCGATGAGCTAGAGTCCTTCCTACAGGAGCATATTTATCTCGAGGATTCTTGTCTTCTTCATCGGATCCTGATCTCCATCCTCCTTTTTGTAGATGATGTGACCCTCTTAGACTCTACCTCAAAGGGCTTGCAGAGGTAGTTGGATGCCCTATTCAAATTTTGTGATATTTGGAAAATGATAATCAACCTGGGTAAAACCAAGGTGATGATATTGAATGACTCCAAGAGTGTCCTTACAAACTTTATTTTTTACAGGAGAGGATGTGGAGATCAACACAACATATACCTACTTGGGAGTCCAATTTTTAGGGCTTAGATTTGGGTTGAGGAAGGCACTCCAACCCTGTATTAGTAAGGGATATGGGTCCCTTGCTCTCCTTGAATGGAAATGCTTCCAGAAACACTTCGAAGACATATTTTCCAAGATGGATCTTGTGGACTCTAGCATTCAACCCATGGCTCTTTATGGTTCAAAGGTGTGGATTCCTAGACTTCTTGAGTCAAATTGGGACAAGACGAAGGGTGTTCATACCCTCATCCTTCGTCATTTCATCATAAACAAGAGGACATTACCCCACACCATTTTCTAGTGAAAGTTTACGGCCCATCCTTTCTAGCTTGAGACCAATTTCAGATTGGTCTCACTCTTGCATCTTATCCAACGTTTCATTAACTCAATTGTCGATTGGAACTGTTACCTATACCTTGCTTACTTCTCCTCAAAGTTCTTAGCCTTGAAACAACCTATGGGATAACTTCAATATTGTTGGTTCTCATAGGTCTCAAGTCTTCTCTGGTCAATTGGCATCTCGATGGATCACCTCCCTCCTTTTAGGTATTCTTTGGGTTTCCCTAGACATCTCCTATTGAATACGTAGGAGATGAATGGGATTATCAAAGATGACATATACAAACAGTTTATCCAATCCACTTGGCTCGACACTATGATGAAGTATGTTGCACTCAGTGTTGCATAAGTATGGTATATTGTAGCTGTGATGCTTGTACAGAAGCAGTATGGCTCTGTAAGCTAATTTATGGACTATTTGATCAAGTGTTGGATTTGACTGTGATATATTGTGATAATCAGAGTTGTGTGAAGCTTTCAGAGAACCCTGTGTTCCATGACAGGTCTAATAACATTGATATCAAGTACTATTTTATCCATGATAAATTCAAGAAGGGAGAAGTGATTCTCTAGTACATCTCCACCAATGAGAAAACAACTAATATTTTGACAAAACCTCTGTCCAAGATAAAGTTTGCATACTTGAGGGACAAGTTGGGACTTGTGGAGATACCATCACTTGGTTGAAAAGGAGGAGATGACTTCCTCAGTTGGGAGGGAGTGCTGATATATGGCATCATGGATAGTCAGTGTGTTGGTGGACAAACATTCTCCAGGTGGAGAATGGTCCAGGCAGAAAAAATTGTTTATGTACCATGGACAACTATTCTCCTAGGGCATTTCCTGAATGGGTAGAATGGTCCAGGACAACTATTATTTTGGGGATTTTCCCAGATAGGTAGAATTTTTTGTCTCCCTCAGTTCACAGTAGTGACCAGAGTGGGGAGATTGGTACAGGACAAACATTTTCCTTGAGTTCACAGTAGTTTCCAGAGTGGGGGAAATGGTCCAAGATAATCATTCTTCCTAAGTTCACAGTAGTGACCAGAGTGGAAAGAATGGTCCTTGTAGCCCATGGCATGGCTTTCAACATTTGTTGGGACAATCATTATTCCTGTGTCAGAGACAGTGACCAGGATAGGAAGAATGGTCCCTATATCACTTTGTTGAGTGAGTGACTTATGTGAGACACTTTTTTGAGTGTGCTAACTCTAGCACATGACTTATTCAACATCATGCTTGATTACTCAGATGGAGTATGCCCTCGAGAGATGATGCAAACGATGATATATTTTGATGTCAAGATGCTACCAGATGATACTAATAGTGATGATGATTCTCATGAATTGATCTGTGTGATCATGAGATAGTCTATGTGTCTATGATGATGCTACCTATAGAATGGTCTTCAAGACTATGCGAGCCTTGCCCATACCATGAAAAATGGATGGATTTGTTTGAGACCATTAAAGATAATACCTCCCTAGCTAGGAGGGAGTGTTCATATTGCGGTAGTTGTGGGAGGTATTAACCTCCATGTGTAACCTTTGACTAGAATAGAATATTATGGAATCCAGAGAAATCCTAAAAATATGTGTAAAAACCCTAGAAGACAAGTAAACTTAGTAAAATAATTAATATTAAAGTATTAGCTTCTAGAAGGACAAGTTGTTCCAGATAGGTGACAAGAACCACTATAAATAGGAGGCTCTTGAGCTCATTTGTACAAACTCACTCACTCTCTCATACAAGATAAGAGTTACGCAAGTCTGGATGACAACTGCAGCTACTGCAGTGGTGATTGGTTTTTGGTCTGTGGTCTTGGGATATCTTTTTGGTGTGCTATCCTTGTAGAAGGTGCACTTTCTTGATGATATTGTGGTTTTCCGAAATCATTCTCTCTGTCAAAGGTTAAAGTCCTTGGGGGTGGATGCATGCCTATGGTTGGGAGACAATATTGGATTGTCTATGGTGAAACGAGCACATCAACATTTTTTAACATGTCAAGGCTACTCTTCTTGTTCTCTTCTCTTTACAATTGTTGTTTTTTTCCTAGTAATTAAGAATTCCTAGGGTTTTATTTGCAGATGTTTGTTTGTTGGTATAAAAATTTCCATGGCTCCTAAAGACAAGAGGGATCCAACATGGGGTTCATTTCCAAGTGAATGATGAGTGTAAAATGGTATGCAACTATGTGGGAATAAAGTTGGTGGGGGGAGGGGTATCCATAGGATAAAATAACACTTAGCACATGCAAGAGGACAAGTAGAACCTTTCCCAAAATTCTTGTGTATCTAAGAGCGGAGATGCTAGGTTATATTGAATCCTTCCAAGAATATAAAGCCAAGACCAAGAAAAATAAAAAATACTAGGGAGAAGTTCAGGGTTAATTGATGATGAGTATGATGGTAAAACTAAAGATCAAATGCCTAGTTTTGAAGAATCCTATGTTTTTCCTATGGACATAGAGATGAACATGTTTCTATCCCTAGGTCATCCAATTTGAAGAGGCCACGTAAAGTTCTTGACTCTTTCTTTGTACCCCGCACCACCCCTAGTGCTCATCCAACTATTGATGCTAAATGGAAGAAGATGGAGAAGAAATTTTCTTGGGAAAGCATTGCTAGATGGTGGTTTGATGTAGACATACCTTCCAATGTTAATAATTCAACATATTATCAACCTATGTTAGATGTCATAGCTTCGTGTGGTTCAAGATTCAATGGCCCTAATTTTCATGATATCAAGGGGCCACTTTTACAAAATAAGGTCCAAAGAATAGATGAATGCCTCATAGATTTCAATGATTAATGGAGTAAAAAAAGTGCACAATCATGTCTAATGGATGGACTAATGGAAGATCCTGCACCATTCTCAAATTCCTAATCTCTTTCCCAAAAGCAATCATGTTTCTTAAATCTTTTGATGCATATGATTCGGTGAAGGATGCACAATTATTATTTTTTATTTTGGATGAAGTAGCTATGGAGGTGGGGTGGGGAATGTTGTCAGGTCATCACAGAAAATGCCTCCAACTATGTTGTAGTGTGAAGGATGTTGGAGGGAAAACACCCCACCATTTGGTGGATTCCATGTGTAGCCCATTGTTTGAACTTCATGCTTGAGGATATTGGCAAAATTGAGTGGGTGAAGAATTGTGTGGATCAAGAAAAATCTATAACCAAGTATATCTACAACCACACATGGGTTTTAAACCTTATGAGGAAAAACTATAAGTTTTAAACCTACGAAGTAAAGCAATGCATATAGATTCTTAAGAAAGACAGAAATTAATAAATCACTCATACATAGAGTACACAAAGATTTTATACCGGAAACCCTCAACTGTGAAAACCTTTCTTATATTCATTATATCGAATTTCACCATTCATCATACAATATATACAATGTTTTTAGCTATTCCGTAGATACCAAAACCCTAATCCCTTAATCCGGGATTAATTTACAAATCCGCCAAAAATAGAAAAAAACCGCCCAAAACAATTTTTCGGGGCGCTACCCCAAACCCCGTCAGCCCCGGGCTACTGCCTGTTGTTGAACGCTGCGCATAACCAGGGGGGGGCATACCTGCCCCCCCCTAGGAAAGCGCTTGACGCACATGACAGAGCTCTAGTGGGAGGGATCATCAGACGCAGTTGTCGTATCTGACGCGCCCACACACACACATGCAAAGAATATAACACATACCCAACAAAAAAATTATGGGTAGAGAGCTTGTTCGGTTAGCTATTACACAATTTGCAACGAACTTTCTTTTGTTGCAATCCATTATTAAACAAAAGGCCAAATTGTGGAAGATGTTTTCTTTTGATGAGTGGAATCATCTCAGTAGAGTAAAAAGGTTGAAGGGAAAGAGATAGTTGACAAAGTGTTTGAAAAATATTTTTGGAAAAGGAAGAAGAGATAGTACTATTCAATGAGCCTCTTGTGAAAGTGTTGTGAATAGTGGATGGCGATACACCTACCATCAGTTTTATTTATGAGGCCATCGTTCAGGCCAAAGAGGAAATAATGTTATCATATGATGATAAAAGACAAAAGTATCTTCCTCTATGGAAAATCATTGATGATAGATGGAACAAACAACTCCATAGACCTTTACATGCAACTAGTTATTACATAAGCCCAAGGTAAGTAATTTCAAAGTTTTTAAGTTCTTTTATTCATTACAAAACCTTAGCCAAAGATTCAAATCCAATTGATGAGTATTATTTGTCTTTTGAAATTTGAAGGTACCATTATACAAAAGATTGTGAAGCAGATGGGGAGGTAAAAGATGGATTGTACAGATGCATTGAGCACATGGTCCCAGGTCCCAAAATACAAGATGAGATACATAGTAAGCTTATGCGTTTTCAATGAGAGTATTCGTATTGTTATCCACCAAGTTTCACTAGGATGGACTTCCAACGAGCCGCCAAATATTGAACAACTCCTTGTTCATAATTCAGAGTTCATAAGTTCAATCGGTCTATGAGATCACCTTTTTTCGCATTTCCATCCCTCCGGGGGCATTGTAATAAATGAATTGGGCATGAAATTTGTAAAATACTATTGGCCACCTAATACCTGAGCACAAGTATGTACTCTAGAGTGTTTTTGTCACTTTTTAATTATTTCTTTCCTATTAGGCGATTAATAATTTCTAAGTTGTTTCACTTGAATCTCCTCCAAAGCTTGAGTATGTGCTGGTGTTTAGGCCTTGGAATGGTATAACCAATGTATAGTGTCTAAATTTATATGAATTCATTCTAATTCATGTCTATTGATTCATATGGAAATTGCGCTAAGTCCCCCTTAGGATTTCTTAAAGTTTTTAGTCAATAAAAAATTTCCCGTAAAACAAACATTTTTAATGTAAAAGTCAATAAAGTCATAAAAGTGGCATCATTTGTTGTTAGATGTCATGTTTGTGCTCGTTTTCTAAGCCAGATCACCTCCTAAACCCTTATCCCCCTTTGTTGAGATAAAAAGTGATTTTAATCACTCAAAATTGAATTTTTCTCTCAAAAAGGTAAAAAAGGACAATTTAGTTAAAGTGCTAAAATTTAGCAAACATGTCGGGGACATGTTTCTTCATGTCTGGATTCCTTGGTCTAGTTGGCAAAGCATTCTCCTAGTGAGGGTGCCTAAGTTGAGTGACATCGTTAGTGGGAGGAAATCCCAATGAGGCTAGGCGCACCTTCTCCACTAGTTGGCACATCCACATGAGAGGGGTGCCAATCCCAAGGAGGGACTCTCCCTCTCTCCCCCTTCCAATACCATTCCACTCCTCTCCCACTACACCTTAACTCACTTCACTCCAGAACCCTCACCTACCACTCTACTCCCTCTCCACTCATTCCCCACTTCACTCCCACGTTTCCCTAGTTATCTAGTGCACACTCCTCTTCTCCCACGCGCCCTCACTTAGGAAACTTCACCCGGAAAACTATAAAGAAATATAGACCCTCCTCCTTTGAGTCGGTTGGAGCTTGGGCGACTTGTTTCTATTGTAATATTCTTTCATTATTGAATTCAAGAGACTTTGGAGGTCAAGCTATTGGTGTATGGTGTTCATGTGTGGATGAATGTTGGTATATGATTGAGGTGATGTTGCTCTAATATTCTCGCATTTATTTATTTTGAAAATTGGCAAATGGTAAGGATATTATTATCTAATTGGAGTGGATAATTTAACTAGTTTATTTAATCAATCCATCTTGTTTGCTTATATCTAATGTTTATATTGCATGTTTGTTTTTGTTTAAACTAACATGTGGATGAAATCTCTTTTGTAGGAAACACCAATCTTTTGCAGGTATTTGTGAGTTGTTTAGAGCATGCAAGATACCATTCTTGGAGAAGAAAGAGAGATAGATTGCATATATTGTTTTTTCCAAGGAGTTCGAAAGAAGGCATTCCTCCCTCTTCCTCACACCAAAGGTACCCCATAGCCGAAAGATTCACAAGCTCAAGCAAAGGCTCTGAAAATAATAAATTTCTTCTTTCCTTTCTATTTCCGCTTGCATATTAGCTAGATTCGAATTTAAAGATAATTTTTTTAGCATCTAGCATTGCATGCGCAAGTATTAGATCTAGTTTCTTTTTTCTTTCAATCAAAAGATTAGATCTAGTTTGTTCTTGCAATTTTCTGAAATTTATTTCCTAATCTAAAGATAGAAAGTTGCTTATGTTTTGCATTTTATATCTAGCCAATTAGAAGTTTTGTGTTGTTGTTTTAGGAAAACCAACAAAAAGCATCTAAGAGGGCTTAGTTTAGCCTCATTTAAAGCCTCTAAAAACCCTAAAAAAATAGCTTTTTTGCATGAGAAAATATTAAGAAAAATTGGTCAAATTTGTTCATCTTATTTTTAAATTTTTATAGTATTTTCTATCATAATCTAATCATTTTCCTTTGCTGGTTTTTATCAGGTCTGTCACAAAACAAGGGGGAACTTTGACGAATTTGAAGAAAAACTGAAGATTTTCTACCCAAAGTTGGACCCTTTGAAGACCAAGACTTTAGAAGTCTTCTTTGTAATTGTTGATTAATAATTTGATCCATTCTATAAGGATCCAAAACTCATAAAAAAAGAAAAAGAGAATTCATTTTCTCTAAGTGTAATAGGCATTAATAAAAGTTGGCCTTTAGTGCCCAATTTTGTCACCCCCTTTAGGGGGATCGTTGGTGGTTGTGTGCTTCATTTTCCTTTTAAGTTTCTTTCTTTATTTGGTTTCAAAATGCACAACTTAAGGAAATTAACCATTCAAGCAATCACTACTTTCTTCACTTAAGAAAAGTTACTCCTATGCTAGTTTAGCTTTCATTTCCGCTTTTAGTAATTAGAAAAAATTTCAAGTTTTCTACTTTTTCCTTTCAGTTTTTCTTTTAGTTTAAAAATAAACCTTCCCCACAGTTCCCAGTGTATGCTCTGAACCCTTGTGAGCCTAGCTCGATCCTGGGATTCATCAGAACTGGGGTTGTTAGTGTGGAGTAGTTTTAATTAGGGAAACCTTGATAGTAGTTATCTTGATGTGAGGGAAATCGC
>SNQJ01S0153200.1:7061-22990 GCA_010110895.2 Picea sitchensis | reverse complement strand
GAACATGAGAAACATTTGAGGTTAGTATTACAATGTTTAAGAGAAAACTAATTGCATTCAAATATATCCAAATGATCCTTCAATGAAACAAAGATTCAATATATTGGTAATATTATATTGGAATGCAGGGTATCTAAAAATATGTAATCCATTAAAAACTATGTAATCCCAACAATGCAAGGTAAGTTAGGATTTTCATGGGCTTAGGTAATTATTATTGAATATTTAGGAGGTATTTTTCAAGAATTAACTACACAATCACTTTTGTAGAGTGGATTGAAAAGTGTTCCAAAGAAATTGCAAATATAAAAAGATTTTTCACAACTAATATCATTCTTCCATTTTTCAAATTGTAAAAGATTTTTTGGTTTATGCAATGTATCTTTAGAAGGTTTGAATGGATTTTTGACTTAATAAGGAAAATTTATAGCTTATGAGTAAAGGAAGTTAGAATATCATGAGTTAAACTACCCAATTTATGATTTAGAGTTAATTTCAATTATCCATGCCTTTCAAAGATGGAGACTTTAGCTATTAGTTCAAGATGAAAATAAATCCTAAGAGCTTGTGGTAGTTGTTCACTTACCCCAAATTAAATGCTAAATAGATATGATGGCTGGAATTTTTAAGAAATATGACTTCTAAATCTCTAGACATGATGGTTTTGTTGTTGAATTTTTTTTTAAATTTCTATAACCTTGAAATTTTAAATTAATAGTCTATATAATAGACAATCATGGGTTTTGTACCATTGAAATGTACGGGATATATATAGAGAAAGTTATGTGTGTATTGTGTAGGGTTGCATCAAACTAAATTCAACAAATAACAACTTTTTTATTTCTATCTTAGAAGTTGGTAAGCCTTTCTATACATAATTATAGTGACAATATAGGACTATGTGTGACAATGGGAGATTTTCCACCTTTGGGTTGACATTGATAGATAGAGACATTCCCATGAAAATATAAATAAGGGAAGCACAATAGTCCAATCAATGAAAGATTTGTCCAAGTCAATCCCATTCATAGTTTGAAAGATTTGTCCAAATCAATCTCATTCATGAATTTTTTTAATAGATCAATCATAAAAGAAAATTAGCGTTGCCAAAAGTGCAAAATTCTTTCAGGGAAGGCTATGGAAGGAGAAATATTGACGATTGTGGAGGTGATTCCAAAGAGTGACTCACAACAAAGCACTAGGAATATGTTGTTAAATATTAATGGTATGTTGTAATTATTTTAATGCTAACTCATTTTAACTCATGTTTAGAATGATTGTATTCTTGTCATGTATGGCCATGTATGGGTTCATGACATTCTTTTCCAGGGGTAGGTTACATTCATTGCTTTATAACACCTATGCTCATATAAAGTGAGCATATAAAGTGTGTTAAGAGGATGTTGGATTTAGGTTACAATGCTAGCGTGTCATAGCATATATATTTAATATGCCTATTAACCTGTCTCAACTATCATTGATCATGTTTAACCATGTGAATTCCTACCATTATCTATCTATTTGTTTATCCATTTCTTTTTTCAATTGAGTTTGTTAGATATTATGCAAACCTAATGGTTTGGTATTCACTGGATTAACTCTAGGATAATATGATAACATAATTCACATTTCACATGTATGTTTCGAGTGTATATTTTAACAAATACGTTCAAACTTTAGACCCTCCAATGTATTCTACATTCTATCCAATTTTTCCATCCCTAGTATCTAATGACTATAATCCTCCTTTTACAACATCATACTACAATACAAAGTCCTTTTTTTTTCATTGGGTGGATATTAAGTCTATTCCACTTTGTTATCTCAACGAGTCTTTCAATTATACTATTGTCAAACAAAACCCATTAAACAAGATATAGAAAACCCATTAAACAAGATATAGAAAATGACAAATGTAGTGAATATAGTTAAGATAGTGATGGCTATAATTGTAATAGCAACACAAAAAGGAAAATATAATGCATATTTGATATTAATGATCAACCATTAGCCGTATTGATAAACTGTAGTAGAAGCCATGATCTCATCAAAACCTGAAGAAGGCTTAGAACTTGATGAATTTATTTATATGTCCACTAAAAGAATTATAAGCTCGAGTTAGAAATTGAAATTTTACATTTTACTACTAGAAGTGTGTTGGCAGCCCCACAATAATTTTGCTATTTCAACAAGAAATTGCATTTTTTGTAGCTACCTTCACCTCAATCTTGTGAACATTATCGTTTTGAGATGATTACTGGATTAGAAAAGATGTTCATTAATTCTTTATTATTGCGTTTTCGTTTTGTTTTATGTTTGATTCATGACTTAAAACATGAATCAAACATGAAAACCTAGCTTGGTATTATATTTTCTATACAAGGCACTCTTTTTAAGGGTCATCATGCTTATACCAAATCTAAATCCAATACTTGAATGACTTATTTTTGGATGTTTTGGGTGTTGATATAATTATTATATGATTAGATGTTTTGTATTTGAATTATGAGGATTTTTGTTTTGATATATTTTAAACCCTTTGCAAACACAATGGTCGTGCTAGTAGTCACTGAAATCAATGCGCAACTACTGTACTTTGTACTTAACTCACCTTGCTGGCACAGTGCATTAACAAGCCCTTCATTTCAGGTATAGGTTTTCGACTTTGTATGTCAGGTTTTCATTACCAGGAATGGTAAAGATTTACGATCAAACCCTCAATTTTTATGCTATGATAACACACAGGCTTTGTTTTTCCTTTATCCATTCAGATCTGTTCCTATCGCTCCTACCATCTAAACCTAAAATGGTTATGATTCATCCTTGTTACATTCTAGTCGCGTTTGTTATGGATCATGTTGTTCATTTGGAGCCAAATGGCTGCCAGACATTGCTATCTCACGATGATGCAATCGAAGGTTTTAAAAGCCAAGGCCGGGATGCCTTCCTTAAAATATTCGAAGGCTATAACCTTCAGGTGGTGAAGGCTTTCGCACAGACTTTTGATGGGTGCAGAGCGAAAATTGGGGATACCCGGTTACAGCTAACCGAGGGGTTTGTGAGTGAAGCCATAGATATTCCATCCACCGAAGAGAGATGGTTCAAAAACTTAAAAATTGAAGAAGTACCTTGGAGCCTCTTCATGACCTCCAGGAAAATCAGCTGCTGCGAAAAAGGTATCCCCGTCTCTTTGGTTAAGACTAGGTGGCATGGCCTGTTGTTGAATCTCAAACAATTCGTGACTTGTGAGGGTCATTATGGTTTAGTTTTCCTCTATCATATATGACTACTTATGCATTTCATTGGTTTTAAATTAAATGTGTCTTTCTATCTGTTGAGAAGCCTGTATAAAATGTCCAAAAGGTATAAGAGACAGAGTGTTGACTCTAGTCTGTTCCATCATGGCTTAATAAAGATTATGTTGATTCACCACTTGTCAACCGTGGGCGACTGTTGGGATGGGTTTTTGAGAAGAAATGGTTTTTCTACATCCGTTCCTGTAGAAAGCCCCAATTCGGGTGAGCCACATATTAAAAAACAACTTGACATTCCAATTAATGAACCAGACTCTCTTAACAGAAACCGTCTAGATGAGGCAATGCCAAGTCATTCTTCATATGAGAAAAAGGATGTTGAATTGGAGGTAAGTGAACCTCTTATCCCTAAATTTTATGTTGTCTAGAACGTCACAGTGAAGCCCGATGTCAAAAAATATTGCAAACAAACAAAACAAAAACGCACATCCCTAGGGTTTCAGAACAAAAGAGAAGGTCATTTTATTTCAATAAAATTGAGGAATTGAACTGACGCTCATTTGAGCTCGATCGGCCCGATCGAGGTCAATGAGGTCTCGGACTCCGAAATAGAAGATTTCCTGGCTTTGGAAGACCCAGATTGTCAATGATTTGGTCCTACTGAACCCTATGACTTTGTGATAAATTTTCCACCGTGCCTCAAGGGTAAGGATGGGTTCTCTGAAATTGGGCTTGGTCAAGGGAAAATAATAGGTAAGGTTGATACAACCATGTCTGACTGTGCACTTCATCAACATATTGTTCCTCCTGTACAGTGTGATGTATGTTTCCACTGGATTGAACAGTATTACACCGATATACACATCCTTCAGGCTCAGATTAAAGCACTCACAGCTCAAAGTGAATCACTAAGACAAGAAAATCTCGACCTCAAAGTAAACGTAGAGAGGAAAGCTAAATGCCTTAAGAGGACAGGGAACATAGTGATAAAAAACACAACCAGTGTTAAAGCAATAATTAATTCTGACTTACCCGACCCATCTTTAGTCAATTGTTGAAATGGTAGAACAATTTTCCTCTTATTATATTCATGTTATCTATTTTGAATCGAATCAGTTTGAAATTGGATTTTGTTTACTAAGATAAGACTGGCTACAGAGTCTTTCAATTCTGTAGCTAAGTCATTTTTAAATAAAAAACTAGAAATTAGTTATTAGAAATTGTCTAACTTATTCTTGTTTCATTTTTCAGGAAATAGTAGATCATGTTGTTGATCATATGGGGGAAACATGTTTGATTATGCATTTGAATGATTAGTATTTCCTTTTCTGTTTTCTTTGTAAAAACTTTTATTAATTTTTTAGAAGAATCAACTCTGTTATGAGTGGTTGTTATCCCTCTATTTTTGTAATATTTTTTATCTCATGAAATCCTATCCTATCTAAGGAGATAGAAAAATGGGATTTCAAATCACTTTAAATATTGTTCATCTTGCAAGTAAAGACATCTTCTCCTGGAATATATTATGGACAAATGATCTTCAGAACGTAATGGAACAACTTATAGCAATTCGGCTTTAGACCAATGTGAATGTTGTCTCATTTATGTTTCGTCTCTCTTATTTTGGAATAGAAATGTGTTGTATAGCTTTAGTCTCAATGACATATGATATTCCATCTTGTTCGTGTTTTGAATGTTGTTCATAATTTGTTGTTTCACAAATTATCACTGTGTTCATGATATCGATTTTAATATCGTGATTTATGCATGATGTTTAGTTGATTAATAAAATGAATGATTTACATTAATATTTATGTTACTGTAATCGTTCATAATTATAAGATCATTGAGTACACATGTCTGTTATTTTGTTCTCATATTCTGGCTGCCAATAAAATCCTGGAGTTTGTTCGGGAAGTATCTATACACACCTTTCATAGATTTTTCTTACAGGCAGTACAACTGGAGTTCTGGATCACACAGAGGCACACACATGTTATAAAACTAATGTCAGGTTAGATTCATTCCCATTTAATTTTTGTTATTAGTTTGTCTATCAATGAAACAAAGAAGTTTTATGATTGGCTTTGACCATCACTCTTTCCTTGTTTCATAACATATTTTATTTAAGTTCTTAGATTTATGATTAGAAAAAAAAAAAATACAAAAATGTGCTTTCTTTATCTACTTCTGAAAAAAATTACCTTTACATTGATTTTGCAAGGATTTCATTAAAACTTGCTACCTGTAATTACTATGTACATAATGGCATGTTCATTTTTATCTTTCTATTGAATGTATTTGTAAATAATTAGATTAAAGTGTATATATATTATTATAGCCTTAACATTAGTTAGTTTATTTCCTTTATTTAATTTAGTACCCTAGATTGGCCAACAGAGACATTAAACCCATCAGAATAGGTTACACCAAACGACTTGGGTTATTTAGACAACCCTAGACCAGAGCTATTCTTCCAGTTGACGGCCTGCCAAATTTGCCTGTCAAAAAATGGCGCTAGAAGGAGGACCTGATTTCAATTGATGGCATGTGGAGGTCACAAGACTCCCCCCCCCACACACTCGCTCCTCTATCGTAACACGTAGTCACTCAGGCGACAACGTTATGCTTGAAACAACAACTACCTCAAACGATAATCCTGAGTTTCTCGTTGAACCAGTGACACCATCTCCTCAAGGGGCCGACGTTCAAGAAATTATTCGTCAGTCACTCATAATAACACATAATGTCTTGGCCCATATCAGAAAACCTAGTAGGCCACTTAACCAACCCTTATATTTCTCAGATATTTGAGAAAAACTTAAAGGCACTGGTCTACTCTCAAACCCTTTAGAAGATAATACCACTAATCCTATCGAAGCACCTATTCTTGGAGACGAGGGATTTGGTATTCCTCCTTCCCCACCTGGTTCATATCCATCCTCTTCAAGAGGATAATCATCTGACGAAGGCAGTTCCTCATCTGAATCATCTTAGCCTTCGACACCACCAACACCCATGGAAAACCAAAACAAACATGCCAGAACTTGTCTCGATCAAGATGTCGTGGTTGTAGCTGGACCCCAACACCAATTACCAAAACACCTGAAGAAATGGTTGCCTAAATTTGATCCAGATTCTAAACAATCCGCTGGGGATCACATAATTTTTTATATGTTGGCCATTAGACTCTGAAGTGTAGAGCATGAAGATGTAGTATGCATAATCTTTCCTTATACATTTGAGGGCAATGCCTCCACATGGTATTTCTCCCAACAACCCCAAACCATTGTTTCTTGGGACAAATTTGAAACCTGTTTCTTAGAGAAATTTGGAGATGATAAATCTCTTGAAGTCTTGGTTATGGAGCTCTCCAATCTAAAAATGAATCCTAAGGATAAAGTAAAATATTTTAACCAGAGATTTCTTACGTTAAATAATAACATTCCCGCATATTCAATGCCCGTTGGAAGTCTAATTGTCGCATATTACACCAAGGCTCTACATAATAACATAGCAATTTGGTTGAAAAGGTCTAAAAAGAGCACACTGTTGGAAGCCTTCGAGGAGGCAAGACAAATTGAAAAGGATATATTAAGCTTAAAAGATAATCTCAATAGTGAATATGAAACGACTTCGTCTTCTAAAAAGAAAATAGAAATCCTTACTAGGCCTCCTCAGGCTAAAAATCAACCAAAAAATTTAGACTTAGAAAGCTTGCAAAAGGATTTCCATAAATTATCGAATCAAGTCGTAGACTTGAAGAGATCGACCGAGGAGGAATCCTCAAGCAAATGAAGTTTTAAACCTCCTTTCAGAAAACCTTTTCCTCCCAACCGGAAAAACCAGACCATTGAAGGTCTTAATTTTGAAAGCTTGCAGTATGCTTTGCAAACCATTCTAGAAAGATGTTGAAAGTAATGAGATACCCATTTCCTTCATGAGCATACCTTTCAAAGGAGAAGATATTAACTACCCGGAAGTAGATCAACATGCATATGTTGTTTTTAAAGCAGTGAAACACTTCCGGTCGTACCTGCTAAAATCCAGAACCAAGGTTATTGTTCCCTACCCAGCTGTAAGAAACATGTTAGTACAAAAAGACTTGGGTGAGAAAAGGGAAAATTGGATGACGTATTTACAAGAATATGACCTCGAAATAACCCCTACTCAGATTGTTAGAGATCAAGGCCTGTGTAAACTAGTTGTTGATTCAGTTAAAGAACATGAAAGTCAAATTAATACCTCAACTGTAAATCAACACAATAAAAATCAATTCAACTGTGCGCAAGTTTTTTCCAATTCTTGGTATGAAAACATTAAATTTTACTTGATACATGGATCTCCTCCTCGTTATCTTGATCCTAATAATAGAATACCACTAAGACAAAAATAAGCATCTTTCCAGCTAATAAATGATGTATTATTTTGAAATAATTTTGATGGTGTTCTTATGTGTTGTTTGGAAAAGGATGAAGCAGATAAAGTACTATTTGAACTTCATGTAGGTGAGGCTGGTGGTCACTTTGGTGGAGACACCACTTCTCACAAAGTGTTAAGAGCTGGGTACTATTCGCCCACGTTATTTAAGGATGCCCATGCACTGTGTCGTAAATGCATAATCTGCCAAAAGGCTGCTGGATGGGTGAAAAAGGCAACATTTCCTTTGCAGCCTGTTACTGTAGATTCACCTTTTTAGCAGTGGGGTCTTGACATCATAGGACCAATTAACCCTTCTTCTTCACAACAACACAAATATATCATTACAACAACGGATTATTTTACCAGATGGTCTGAATCTGCACCTTTGAAAGTGGTAAACACAAATCAGGTAGTATCTTTCCTCAACTCTCATATCACTACTTGATTCATCATTCCCGAATGTTTAGTCTTTGATAACACATCTTATTTCCCATCCCTTGATATGAATGTCTTTTCTTTAGAAAAAGGGATTAAATTGAAATATTATGCCAGCTACTACCCCCAAGGAAATGGTCTAGCAGAATCGACAAATAAAAATTTAATCAAGATCATTAAGAGGACAGTTGTTGAAAACCATAAGAACTGGCATATCGCACTATATAATGCACTTTGGGATGATAGGGTGACACCAAAAACCTCTATTGGTAATTCCCCTTTCTTTCTCGTCTACGGGAGAGAAGCCATCCTCCCTCCACATGTTCTACTTCCATCTCTGAAATTATCACAGAAAGTTCAAGAGGAGGAATGCCCTCCCCTTGAAAATCAAATTAATGCCTTGTTAAAACTGGAGGAAGTAAGACCACAAGCAAAGAAAAAATTGGATCAGCACTAGCAAATTGTAAAAGCTGGTTTGATTCGAATTCTTCTTTTGATAGTAATTCCAATGTAGGAGACTTAGTTCTCAAATGGGATAAATCTCACGAAGGGAAAGGGGAACACACCAAGTTCCAAAATCTGTGGTTGGGACTGTTCGTGATTTCTGAAAAACTAGGTCCCAGCTCTTTCCACCTGCACAATTTGGAAGGATAGCCAGACACTTTCCCGGTGAATGGCCAGGCTCTCAAAAAATATTTCATTTGATGGTTCCAGATCCACCTCTTTGTACATATCTTTGTTTTTGTTTTAATTGTCTTTTCTGTTTTTGGATTTTGGTTCTTTTTATTTTGTTTGTTTTTGGTTTGTTTTGTGAAAAATTATGTCTGTGTCACCATTTAATTTGTGGAAGGAAAATCATAATTTTTACCCAAAAGAAACAGTTGACAGATTTTCAAAGCACCATGTTGTAAATTGCTAAACTCGGATTAGTAGAAGAAGGTTCCTTCTCAAAACAGTGTCGCTGGTTTCTTTTCAAAATCTCGAGAGGATAACGATTATCATTAATAAACTCCTAATGGTGTCCCTGTTTTTAAGAAAACAACTCTATTATACCTTCATGTCCTTGAGATGATTCTGTAACAAGAATCTAAGTGTTCATATCATGGTAAAGATCATTTTAAAAACATATGAAATATATGAGATCAATGTCTGTTTTCAAAATCTGAAATTTTCAGTATCAGCCCGCTCTCTTGAATATCATAAAAGTTTCTGCAAATTTGTAAATTAATTCTAGAGAGTTGAAAGAACTACAAGATGTGGGAAGTGTTTGTAAACCCTCCGAGACACTGAACAGGTCTGATGGCAGTGAGTAAATGCATCCATGATACCAAGGCAACTTCGTCAGGGTACTGAACAGTCCTGCTGGTAGTGAAGCAATGCCAGGTTCGAGAAAATTATCGGGTATGCCCCTTAAAATTGATCCATGAATTAAGATGTTCTTCATCATGAATGGATGACTTTTGGATAGGATAGAGGTATTAGAGTGGGTTAAATGATATCCCTGTCGAGGCTATGGATGCCTGCTGGCAGCAGTGGCTATGTCAATAGTATCAGAGGTAGTTGCATAAACATCGTCTCTCTCGTAATCTAGATCTGACACCAGATTACATTTTTGACGGAAACACATCTAATGTTGGACTATGTTATTTTCTTAGTTTTGATCATATGCTCGAATTGTTGTCAACTATTCCTTAAATTTTTCTTCATTCTGATCTATCCTAACATGAATTTTCTGGTGATGCAGAGATAACTGCTTTGCCCAGTATGGCGCCATTGTTGTCAGCCCCACAATAATTTTGCTATTTAAAAAAGAAATTGGATTTTTTGTGGCTGCCTTCACCTCAATCTTGTGAATATTATTGTTTTGAGATGATTAATGGATTAGAAAAGATCTTCATTAATTCTTTATTCTTGCGTTTTCGTTTTGTTTTATGTTTGATTCATGACTAAAAGCATGAATCAAACATGAAAACCTAGCTTGGTATTATATTTTCTATACAAGGAATTCTTTTTAAGGGTCATCATGCTTATATCCAATCTAAATCCAATACTTGAATGACTTATTTTTGGATGTTTTGGGTGTTGATATAATTATTATATGATTAGATGTTTTGTATTTGAATTATGAGGATTTTTGTTTTGATATATTTTAAACCCTTTGCAAACACAATGGTCGTGCTAGTAGTCACTGAAATCAATGCGCAACTATTGTACTCTATACTTAACTCACCTTGCCGACACAGTGCATTAACGATCCTTTCATTTCGGGTATAGGTTTTTGACTCTGTATGTCAGGTTTTCATTACCATGAATGGTAAAGATTTACAATCAAACCCTCGATTTTTATGCTATGATAACACACAGACTTTGTTTTTCCTTTATCCATTCGGATATGTTCCTATCGCTCCTACCATCTAAACCTAAAAGGGTTCTGAGTCATACATGTTAAATTCTAGTCGTGTTTGTTATGGCTCATGTTGTTCCTTTGGATCCAAATGGTTGTCAGGAATTACTATCTCATGATGATGCAATCGAATATTTAAAAATCCAAGGCTAGGATGCCTTCCTTAAAACATTAAAAGGCTATAACCTTCAGGTGGTGAAGGCTTTCGCACATACTTTCGATGGGTGGAGAGAAAAAATTGGGGATACCCATTTAGAGGTAATCGAGTGGTTTGTGAGTGAAGCCATAGGGATTCCGTCCACTGGAGAGAGATGGTTCAAAAACTCAAAAATTGAAGAAGTACCTTGGAGCCTCTTCATGACCTCCAGGAAAATTAGCTGTTGCGAAAAAGGTATCCCCATCTCTTTGGTTAAGACTAGGTGGCATGGCCTGTTGTTGATTCTCAAACCATTCCTGACCTATGAGGGTCGTTATGGTTTAGTTTTCCTCTATCATATACGACTGCTTATGAATTTCATTGGTTTTAAATTAAATGTGCCTTTCTATCTATTGAGAAGCCTGTATAAAATGTCCAAAAGGTATAAGAGACAGAGTATTGACTCTAGTCTGTTCCATCATGGCTTAATAAATGTTCTGTTGATTCACCACTTGTCAACCGTGGGCGACTGTTGGGATGGGTTTTTGATAAGAAATGATTTTTCTATGTTCGTTCCTATAGAAAGCCCCAATTCAGGTGAGCCACTGATTAAAAAACAACTTGACATTCCAAGTAATGAACCTGACTCTCTTAACAGAAACCCTCTAGATGAGGCAATGCCAAGCCAGTCTTCATATGAGCAAAAGGATGTTGAATTGGAGGTAAGTGAACCTCTTATGCCTAAATTTGATGCTGGCCAGAACGTCATGGTGAAGCCTGATGTCAAAAAATCTTGCAAACAAACAAAACAAAAATGCATAGCCCTAGGGTTTCAGAACAAAAGAGCAGGTCATCTTATTTCAAGAAAATTGAGGAATCGAACCAATGCTCATTTGATCTCAATCGGCCTGATCGAGGTCAATGAGGACTCAGACTCCGAAATAGAATATTTCCTGGCTTTGGAAGACCCAGATTGTCAAATATTTGGTCCTACTGAACCCTATGACTTTGTGACGAATTTTCCACCGTGCCTCAAGGGTAAGGATGGGTTCTCTGGAATTGGGCTTTGTCAAGGGAAAATAACAGGTAAGGTTGATACAACCATGTCTGACTGTGCACTTCATCAACATATCGTTCCTCCTATACAATGTGATGTATGTTTCCACTGAGTCAAATGGTATTACACCGATATACACATCCTTCGGGCTCATATTAAAACACTCACAGCTCAAAGTGAATCACTGAGACAAGAAAATCTCAACCTCAGAGTAAACACAGAGAGGAAAGCTAAACACCTTAAGAGGACAGGGAACATAGTGATAAAAAATGCAACCAGTGTTAAAGCAATAATTAATTCCGACTTACTCGACCCATCTTTAGTCAATTGTTGAAATGGTAAAACAATTTTCCTCTTATTATATTCATGTTATCTATTTTGAATTGAATCAGTTTGAAATTCGATTTCGTTTTCTAAGATAAGACTGGCTACAGAATCTTTCGATTCTGTAGCCAAGTCATTTTTAAATAAAAACTAGAAATTAGTTATTAGGAATTGTCTAACTTATTCTTATTTCATTTTTCAGGAAATAGTAGATCCTATTGCCGATCATATGGGGGAAACATGTTCGATCATGCATTTGAATGATTAGTATTTCCTTTTTTGTTTGCTTTGTAAAAACTTTTATTAATTTTTTAGAAGAATCAACTCTGTTATGAGTGGTTGTTAGCCCTCTATTTTTGTAATATTTTTTATCTCATGAAATCCTATCCTATCCTAGGAGATAGGAAAAATGGATTTAAAATCACTTTAAATATTGTTCATCTTGCAAGTAAAGACATCTTCGCCTGGAACAGATTATGGACAAATGATCTTCAGAACATAATGGAACAATTTATAGCAATTCAGCTTTAGACCAATGTGAATGATGTCTCATTTATGTTTTGTCTCTCTTATTTTGGAATAATAATGTGTTGTATAGCTTTAGTCTCAATGACATATGATATTCCATCTTGTTCATGTTTTGAATGTTGTTCATAATTTGTTGTTTCACAAATTATCACCGTGATTGTGATATCGATTTTAATATCGTGATTTATGCATGATGTTTAGTTGATTGATAAAATGAATGTTTTACATTAATATTTATGTTACTGTAATCGTTCATAATTATAAGATCATTGAGTATACATGTCTGTTATTTTGTTCTCATATTTTGGCTGCCACTAAAATCATGGAGTTTGTTCGGGAAGTATCCATACACACCTGTCATAGATTTTTCTTACAGGTAGTACATCTAGAGTTTTGGATCACACAGAGGCACATACATGTTATAAAACTATTGTCAGGTTAGATTCATTCCCATTTAATTTATGTTATTAGTTTGTCTATCAGTGAAACAAAGAAGTTTTATGATTGGCTTTGACCATCACTCTTTCCTTTTTTCATAACATATTTTATTTAAGTTCTTAGATTTATGATTAGAAAACAAAAAAATACAAAAATGTGCTTTATTTATCTACTTCTAAAAACAATTACCTTTACATTGATTTTGCAAGGATTTCATTAAAACTTGCTACCTGTAATTACTGTGTACATAATGGCATGTTCATTTTTATCTTTCTGTTGAATGTATTTGTAAATAATTACATTAAAGTGTATATATATTAATATAGCCTTAGCATTAGTTAGTTGATTTCCTTTCTTTAATTTAGGACCCTAGATTGGCCAATGGAGCCATTAAACTCGTCAGAATAGGTTACACCAAACAGCTTGGGTTATTTAGACAACCCCGGACCGGACCTATTCTTCTAGTTGATGGCTTGTCAAATTTGCCTGTCAACAAAGTGTCACAAAGCCTCATTGAAAATGGAAAATTTCAAATTGATGTTCCCATTATTCACTATGGCACCATTACAACCAACATTGTTGGTTCTACAATGCCTCGAACTGGCTCCAATGCTAATTTGATCAGCTTGGGCATGGAATATGTTGTTAATACTACTACTTAGATTGTGACACTGATACATACACCTTTTGGAGAAACATAATCACTCTTAGAGCAGAGATGGAGATGGAGATTAAGTCATTCGATGGATCATTTAATGAGGACAATATGGATGATTGGTTGAGACAACTTCAAGTGTATATATCAAGTCAATCATTTTTAGATATACATAAGGTAAAAGGTGTTAAACTGAAGATGGCCAGAGAAGCATTGTTATGGAGAGAGATATTTCTCCAAAGACATCATCAACAAGGGAAGATGGTTATAACAATGTGGCAAGAAGTCCAAACTATACTGCGAAAAAATTTCTACCTAGTGGGTTATGAGTGAGATATGAACATCAAATAGTAGTTCCTTATTCAGAAACAAGGATAGAATGTAGAAGAGTACACAAAAGAGTTCCATTTCTTGTTGATTAAGTCGTAGATTTTTTAAGATGAGGAAATGGAAATACTAAAGTATAATAGAGGATTGCATAGCTACATTCATAAAGGTTTGGATTGATTTGACATCAACGTAGTGGATGATGCCTAGCCAAAGCAAGGTGTATGTGGAAGCTAAAGAAGGAAGGTTGACTAGTGTCTCAAAGGAAGGTATATCTAAAAATTTCTCTAGATGTAAGGGTGAACCAAAGTCTAAATCCTCTAAAAATATATATGATTCCGTAAAGAAAGGAAAAGGAATGAAAGATGGGGGGAATTTAGAGGGAGTTTGCAAGCATGACAAAAAGGTTGGACATGGTGAAGACTAATGTTGGAAACTTCATCCCAATAAATCCCACAAGATATTGAACAAGTTCCTACTCGTTAAGTCTAAACATGAAGAAAAAGTGGATAGAAATGAATAAGTGGATGAGACTAATGGTGAACCTGTTGGCGTCAGAAGTCACTCTTGGATTGCTTGCAAAAGCAGAGCCTGACACCCATCAGTTTAATGTCACGATTTGTTTATAAGGGATGATCAAATGGAGGTAAAGACTCGAGGAGATATCACTCTAACTCAGGGACTGGGTCTGGTACATAAGTAACAAAGGAGGTCTTGATCTAACTTCAGCCAATGGGTTGATAAAAGGGTGAATAGGTGGAAGACTTGGTGAGAAGGGTGAACAAACGGCTTTGGGCAACAGGCTTACGACTATTCGCAGAAGAAAGACTCTGAATGCAAGATCAACTTGGTTCAGGGTCTCAAGAAATCGAGGAGGACTTGACTGGATCCTCCAACTCCAAGTCACTCAGCGCTGGGAAAATCACCAGGACTGGCTAGAAACATCATAACTGCTACAGTGATCCTATCCAACATCATCCTATAACAGCTATAGCTCGACTGGATCTTCCAATTCCGAGCGATTCTAACACAGTGTAACAAAGATGTAAAAGAAACTGGCATTCATCAGGCAAGAAATCTCAAGAGTTCATACATAACCAAAGTATCAGTGCTTCATTAAAGATTTACAACCGGGAGCTCAGCTCAACCATCGATAGATACAAAAATGGAAAAAACGCCTTCATATACTTAGAATAACAATGGCAGCGGAACCAAGACATTGCATTGAAAGATTTGCGTCTTCATGGCTTCTGACAGTCAACATCTGAAAGATCGTGCAACTTATGTCGGATGCAATCTAACTTTTGACAGTTCCAACGGCGAATCGACGTGCCTTTAATTCATTTCCGTGCTTTCCCATTATGGCGGAGACGATGTCTAACCACCACCAACTGCTTCAATAACTGCTTCAGTAACTGCTTCGTCGGGATTGGGGATGGCCCGGCCAACTTGGCACCTTCAGGACGTGGAGGGCCTCCTCCACTTCCACCTGGAACAACTGACTGGCCTAAAGAATAGGCATGAGGGCCAGCGCAGAAGATGGGGCACGGGAATGGAGTGATGGGGCCAGAACTGCGAGGGGAAAGAAAGAAGAGATGAGGTTTAAGAGAGGTGGCGGGGGAGACATGTGGCAAAAGGTGATAAGCGAAGGAGGCAGGAGAGTAGATGTGATGGGCACATTTTAGGGGGAGGCTGATGTGGAGGGAAAGAGACACGTGGCAGGAGGAGAGAGTTGATTCTGGAAGATGACATGATGGGAGAAGGGCCCATGCAGGCTAAACACAGAACAACTGAGAATGATGGGATCACGCGAGCGCCGTTGATCCGGGCGCTAAGATCTCAGCCGTCGGAAAGATGCGCCCCCGATTCCGGATCCCCCCCCTCCGCTTAAAGGTAGAAAGGCAGGGGGGTCCGGAATTTCTCTTATCACCGTTGATCCGGGCGCGCTG
>SNQJ01S0153199.1:39262-62061 GCA_010110895.2 Picea sitchensis | reverse complement strand
TGCATTCCAAGAGATAGTAGTAGTCAAAGTTGCCAGTCGTGATGGCCCTAGGAATAGTAGCAATAATAATATTGTATCATTGGCTTCTTACTTTACTTTGTCAACCTGGGGTTCATACAAACTTAAGAGGTGTTGTGCAATGTATATGCAATATGCACTGATAATAGTATAGGTCTAATACTGATCAACAGTTTGGAATGCATGAAATTGTGTAGAAAGTGAAATGGAAGAAAGTAACTTTAACTACTACTTGAATGAAAATTACACCAACTTGAAAGGACAATTAATATATATTTCATAAAAGGAATTTAGTCTAGTCGAAAAAAATAAAGCATGCCGACTAGAAAGAGAAAATTGGAAAGCAAAAGATAAATTCATTCTAGTGTATGACAGAACTATAATTAAATAAAAGGTAAGCTAATGCATGAACTAAAAAATATATTTTGTGTCTAACCCTTTGATCAATAACAAGCCATATGTCTCCTTAATGTTCATTGTTGTTCTAATGAAAATAATATTAATATAAACTTAACTCTAGAACTAAAATAGTCCTACATAGGGTTTCTATAGGAACTGTACAGTTTCTACAAGAACTGTGCAGTTTATATAGGAAAATCCTATAGGAAGCCAAAATGAGGGCTAGAAAGATAGTGTAAGTCTTATGAAGCATAAACAAATATATACCATAATAACATGGAATAGATCTGAGGTTCTTGGCCTTGGGAAGACAACGAAGAGTATTCTAATAGGATTTTGAACCTTTCTACAGGATGTCTGTTATAATCAACTAGTTAATGATAATACGACATAAAACACAATTAATCATGAAAAACTACATTAAACTTCAAAAGAGAATGAAATGATAATTAATCACTAATTAAAATGCATGAAAACTAAAGAAATTGCAACAGGGTCCTTGATCCCTCTTGAGTGGGCCCTACCCAAGAAGCACAAGGAACCTTGAGAAAACTCTAATAAGTTGAAATCAAGAGCATCTTTATCACATTAACATCAGTAGTACATTAAGAGAAAAAAGGATCTATGTCTTCAACAAAAGTCTTTAGAACAAAGTCTCAATACAATATTATCAAAAAATCTATCTCCCTTCTCTCCTAGGATAGAGGTCTATATATAGTTTTGAGAGTTTGAAATCCCTTGATTAGATTGAGGAGAGAAGTGGGGAAACATGGAATCTCATCCAATTACATATATATCTCGAACTGTTGTTGATCAAGAGTGGGTATTAATGAAAAAGGAGCGCTCTAGAGGTAGGTGGGGGGGATTTCCCTTGATTATTAGATGGTAGCACTCTGAGAGAGATAAAAACCCCTATTTTTAGGATGTTGGAACCCTTGACTCATGAAGTTCTACCTGCTTGGTGCTACACACATATTTTGGCATAGATATTAGACCAAAAAGGCATAATATACACAAAATTTCACCTCAAAATACATTTACTAAGAAACATGCAAAAATATTTATGACTTGCTATTAAACATGGTAAAAAACAAGTATTAAGTCATATTATGGTCGAAAAATGTACCTAAGATGAGCCTTTTTGAAAGGAAATAATTGGGCTCATCATCACCCTCCAACTGAAACTTTTCACACCCTTTGTGCAAAAACAATTGGTTCCTTTGCTCTCACAACTAATGTTGTTGTCCACTAAACTCCTGACCAGTGTTAGGTTGTTGCCTTGTTGTTGGAGTAGACTATTTTAGGGAAATGCGCAATAATTTTGGAAGATAGTTCAGAAAGGGACCAAAAATGGAGCGTGTGTCGAAAGTCAATGAAAATCAGCATGCCAGAAGGTTGGGAAAGAAGCGCGTTGGGCAATAAGGAAAAGTAGCACGAGCAAATAGGAAATGAAAAGGTAGAAATAAGGATAGCACGATGAGGAAATAGCTGGATCGTAGACCAGCCACGCACAGGAGGTTGTAATGTGGATGAACCTAATCCACTTAGGGTTACGGTTTTGGTCTTTTATTTAAAGGTTTTAACCCAAGTTTTGTAGTATAAATATGTATTGTAAGATCTGAGGAGATCATCATAATATTTGGTATGTTTTGGAAGATTTTTGAATCACAATTACTAGTTTTGGTTCAGAGCCAAGAAGCTAGTTTTGAGTTAGACATAGTTATGGATTGTAATTGAGGGTCAGGTTGCAAGCTATGGAGCTTGGTCTGGCATTGGTCAACCTCACCTATATATGTGAATTTATGCACTTCTAATGTAATTCATGCAACGCAAAGACTTGAACGTGAATAATAAAGAAGACAAATATTTGTGGGCGTAGCCCGGGGGGTGAACCACGGTAAAACATGGTTTCTTTGTGTATGTTTATTTTATGTTTTGACTCATGATAAATTAATGAATGAATGAATAAATAAATATGTTAAGGTTAAATTGTAGCACGCACTAGATTAGTTAAGTTAGTTATTGCAGAATGAATATGAGTGGTTGAGGAATGGTAGATCTGAATAATGATATGATGGAATGGTAAATCTAATGTCTAATGAAAGTTTGTAACACCCCATGTTTTGAACCCCCATTTGAAATAATGTATTGTTACAATGCTGAGAGGCCAGGGTGCCCAAACAATTATTAAAAGACCAGTGTTCTCAATATGTGTAATGTTTTTATCATTATTAATAATAAATACATCGTTGACTGCTAAATGGACAAGGACTAGAGTTATAGGGGGCTATGATTCCATAAGAGAGGGGGCTTGAGGGGCTAAGTGTTTATTTCCTATTTTAATTACCCTTTTGTCTAAGGCAGGGAATCGGTTACGTGAGATTCTTGGGGAAGGCCAGGAGGTTCTTGATTCCCCCTGAAGTTACTTAAACCCGCCTCTGGTCTGATGGTGGGGTTGGTCGTTGGCTCGTTCACTCCTTCACTTCTAAATTTGCACCATTCTATCCCTCACGCACTTTCATGCACCCACTGACCCATTCATTGATCCATCCTCATCCACGTCTTGGCTCAGGAAAGGGAGCCAAACTATTGAAGATTAGCCACAGGATAGTTGGTTGTAGTGGTCGCTGGTGAGATCCAACCGTGACATGAGGCCGCATGTCTGAGATGCATTGGCCTGTGTCCAACGTTTCTCACAGCTGCGAATCTTGAGAGTTCCAACATTGATATTTTGGACCAGTTGCACTTGAGCCTAAATTAAGGAGAAGGAATTCCTGAGGGATTGTGTGGTAGAGAAGGGTGGAGGTATGTTCTCTCGAGTGGTGCAAGCTGGGTAGAAGAAAGATGGGATCTTGGATTGTTGTGAGAGTTGGTAAGCATGTGAGAGCTTGGGTGCTTATTGGTTTGGGAAGCCAAGTAACACTATGGAACTGTCCTTGTGGATTCATAGCTCTGGCTCAAGGGTGATGTTGTTGTTGACTTTTGGAATAGTAGTGTCTATGGTTGGGTGGAACATCCTTGGTATGCAGCCAGTTGGTGACATATTTCATAAATATAAGTGTTCTTTGTTATGGTATCATTTACATGTATTTGAATATTTTTTCGTTGTATATTTAATTATCGTTTAATCGAATCTTTAGACTATGCATGCTTGATGACTACTATTGTGCATGTCATTAAAGTATTTTCTTTTATGCATCTTTACTTTTAACAAGGTATCGTAAGAGAAATAATCCCAAAGGTGGGCTTGAAGGTAGTGTACCCTGGCCTGTGGGTGGCTGGGTATGTTACAGTTTGGTATCAGATCTTCTAGTTGAAACATTGGTTCGGTATGGTCCGACTCTGTTGGTCAAAGTCTCGTGGTTACCGATCAAAATTTGACCATGGAGTTGAAAAGATCAGGAGGAATGGTGTTGCAGAATATACGTAGGAGATATAAAGTCAAAGACCCATGTAAGGGGTTTGAAGGATCGTGACCGTCCCCTTCAAATTCAGGAGCGATCGCCATTGTAGGATCAGGATAAATTCGGGATCATTGGATCGAAGGACAAGTGAACATGGGTCCTCTGATGAAAAGGAAGCAAGGGTTAAGGTCACATCCATCAGATCCCATTGGAAAGAGAGATCAATGGACAGCAGGCATTAAGGGGAACCAAGTTGCAAGGGAGATAATTTCCCAAGGCGGTCCCACAATCCAAACCATGGTTTCCCCAAGGATCTGTGTGTCAGCATCAGGACAATTTTAGGGAAAAAATTGGGTTACTCCAAACCATCGATGTGTGCCCCCAAAAATTGAAAGGCATGCAATGATGTGACATGTTAGGGCTCAAGCATCGAAACTCTGTATAGATAAAGTAGTTAGGGACCTTCAATCCATAGGAGGACACGCATCAACCGATCGTGTGCTCCGAGTGAAAGCACTCTGGGAAAGGCGAGTAGGAGAAGTTGAGAACTGAGATTTCCGAACCCTGGAGATCCGAAGTGAATATTGGTCATCTGATCCAGGAGGACACGCGGCAGAAATTCGCGCACTTCTAGGGAAAGAGAAGGTTGAGAGTTGAGTTCTCTGAAGTACAAAGAATCAAAAGGATCCCGGTCATGGATCTGTCAGAGCCACATGTCACCAGATCCAGGGATTCAGATAAAAGCCAGTGGGGCTAGACAAGTTTTGAAAACTGAGATTTTTGAAACCCGAAAACCCGAAAGGATATCAGCCATTGATCTACTTAGATCCACACATCACCACGTGGTGACATATCATGCAGTCTGGAGACTGGGCAATCCAGAGGGGAAATATGTGACAGTTTTTGTTCAGTCGAAATCTCCCAAAGGCCCGCAGGCTGGAGTACATATCGACCATTAATTCCATAAGACACACGTCGAAGGATCGTCGACTTCGGGTGAAAGCACTCTGGGAGAAAGTGCAGGAGGAAAGTTTGAAACTTCTGAAGCCCAAAGAGCCGAAGCAATTCATAGTCGATGATCTATGGGAGGACACCCATCGACAGATCATGAACTCCGGGTAAAAGCGTTCCGGGAGGAGGAAAGTTGAGACCCCCGAAGTGCGGAGTCCCGAAGTGGATCTCGATTGTTGATTGTGAAAGAGGACGAGGACCATTGATCCGGTCCTGGCTTAAAGTTCTGAAGTCCCGAAGCTCTGGACAAGCACTTTTTTAGCTAAGTGCAGGGTCATGGCCGTGGTCATATGCATATTGAGAGCTGAGGGAAGGAGGGCTAAGGGCCGAATTGATTGTCTTCGAGATAGAAAAGTGCTAAGGAAGGATTTAGCCATGGTTTCTAGTCATGGTCACCTGGGAAGGTGGTTTGAAGGAAGTGCCTGCGTAGGATGAGATTCTGTGTCAGCCAAGGATAACAAGAAACTATTATTTTCGGAGAATGGGGATATGATCTCCATGAAAAAAAAAAAAGATATGTGTAGCATGGTTTGGAAATTTTGTTTATCATATGCATAATTCTAACAAAATGGTCTCTTGCACATTTTGCAGAATTAAGGGGTCTAAGCACATCATCTCAGGATGCATATTGAGGAAATGGAAGAAGGCAAGAGAGCCTCCAGTCATGATAAGGAGGCCAAAGGCCAGAATACCAGAGTTGGTAATGTAGAGACAGAGTCCAATGGATGCAAGGGAAAAGGAGAGAAGGAAACATTACTAGAAAAGGTAAGAATCCTGAAGATGGAAGTGCAGATCTACAAAGAAGACAACGAGATACTGATGAGAGAGAAAATTTAGGTAAATACTCGACTATTGCAGAGCTTAAATCAGTTGCAGATACAAATGAAGAAGGGATCAAACTCAAGACAAGAGGAAGAAGGTAGCTGCCATGAAAGAAGGAATGATCGTGGAAGAGTTGGTTATTCCAGAAGTTCTAGCAGAGCTCATGGACACCACTCACCTCCTTACTCAGAAAGAAGGTTTTATGCATTGGAAGATCTTGTAAGAAGTCCAGACGTGTCTCCTGTCAGTAACTAAAGAAGGAAACAAGAGGTAGATAGTTTGCAAGGAGAGACGAGGAAGCTCAATCCCCCTTCCTTTGATGGTGAAAGAGAAAGGGAAGAGGATGATGAAGCATGGTTGCTTGGAATCCAGAGATATTTTTAGTTGCATAACTATTCATCGAACCTGGAAGCCAGGATTTCCACCTACCATTTACACGGGAAAGCTGTAATGTGGTGGGACCAACTGAAGAAAGTGGAACATGTTAATGAAAGTGGGATCACTTGGAAGCAATTCAAGAAGTACTTCCAGAAGGAGTACCTCTCAAAGGATTTCTATGACAAGAAAATGCAGGAGTTCTTTGAACTCAGGTTGGCAAGAATGACTATGGAAGAGTACGAGAAGAAGTTCTTGGGATTGTTAAAGTATGCCAGGTTCATTGGTGGTGAGAAAGTAAAAATACAGAGATTTCTAAGTGGATTGCCAGCCTTTTATAAGGAAAATATCAAGTATGATGAACCCAAGACCTTGATTGAGGCCATCAGGAAGGAAAAATACCTGTACGAGAAAGGATAGGAAAGAGAATCCCTACATAAATATTGGAAGGACAAGAAAAATACAAAGTCTGATCAAATGAGGAAAGGATTCAAACCTTCCTTCAATGGGAATGAGCCTAATAGAAATCATCAAGATCAGTATGCTAAGGGAGATTTCAAGAAAGAAGATTCCTTGGGGAAAAGGTGAAGGCCACCAATCCAATGTTGCGGATGCAAGGAACATCACATGTACAAGGATTGCCCACAAAGAAAGGACAGAGTCAATATTGTGCAAAACATCCAAGAGGCTACAACATTCAAAGATATGGGAAGAATCTATGTAGCTTTAGATGATCGACAAGCAAAGTACCAGTCCAATATGATCGAGGTAGAAGGTAAGATCATAAATCAACCTGTTTCTATTTTGATTGATTCAGGAGCAATTCATTGCTACATTGATCCTAAGATAGTGAATAGATTGCATTTGGAGAAAAGTGAATTTGGAAAAGAAAGTTTGGTTCAATTAGCCACTGGAACCAAAAGAAGAATCCATGATATGGTCAGAAGTTGTTCCATAAGTATTAATGGTGTGGATACTATTATTGATCTAATTATCATACCATTGGGGTCTTATGATATTCTGATTGGAATGGATTGGTTGGACAAGCATCATGTTGTCCTAGATTGTCATAACAAGACATTTACCTGTCTTGATGGAAATGGAAAACAGAGCATTGTGAAAGGAGTTCCAAGACCCATCTTTATAAGGGAGATTTCATCCTTACAGCTAAAAATATATTTTAGGAAATGATGTCAATTGTATGCATCCCATGCGGAAGAGCCAGAAAATACAAAGGGGCCAAGCCTCAAAGATTTCTCGGTACTACAGGAATTCGAAGATGTATTCCAAGAATTACCTAGATTTCCACCAAGAAGGGAGATAGATTTCTCAATTGATTTAGTGCCAGGAGTTGCCCTAGTGTCAAAAACACCTTACAGAATGAGCACACCATAGTTAAAAGAATTACAAATGAAGTTGGAGGAATTGTTGAAGAAAGGGTACATACGTCCAAGTGTTTCACCTTGCGGACCAACAATACTTTTTTTCAAAAATAAGGATGGAACCTTGAGGCTGTGTATTGACTTTCGACAACATAACAAGTACACTATAAATAAGAAGTATCCTCTACCCCGAATTGATGACCTCTTTGATCAGCTGAGAGGAGAAAAGATATTCTCAAAGATTGACCTGAGGGCAGGATATCATCAGGTAAGAATCAAGGAAGAATACATTCATAAGACAGCCTTTAGGACTAGGTATGGGCATTATGAATTTGTAGTGGTGCCATTTGGACTAACCAATGCATCATTTGTCTTCATGTGCTTAATGAATGGCATATTCAAGAATTATTTGGGTAAGTTTGTAATAGTATTCCTGGATGACATACTTGTCTATTCTCAGTCTGAAGAGGAGCATGAACATCACTTAAGACTGGTATTGCAAGTACTGAGAGAACATCAGTTGTATGCCAAGTTGAGTAAGTGTTATTTCTATCAAAAGCATATCCATTACTTGGGACACATTATTTCGGAGCAAGGCATAACAGTAGATCTAGAGAAGATTGAAGCCATTAGAGGATGGCCAACACCCATAAATGTGTCAGACGTCAGCTCTTATATGGGATTAGCTGGCTACTATAGAAGGTTCATAGTAGGGTTCTCTAAGATTGCTCATCCCATCACTTCTTCTTTTCAAAAGAAGGGAACTAAATTTTAATGGACACTCAAGTGTGAAAAGAATTTTAATCTATTGAAGGAATTACTTACTAGTGTACCTGTGTTAAATATTGCTGACCCAAATGAAAGTTTTTTGGTATGTACAAACGCATGTAATGAAGGAATTGGGGGATTCCTCACGGAAAATGGACATGTAATTGGATATGAGTCAATAAATATTAAGTAACATGAGAGGAACTATGCCACCCACAACTTGGAACTTGCTTTGATTGTTCACGCTTGAGGATGTGGAGGCATTATCTCATGGAGAAGAAATTTGAATTAAGGACAGACCACATTGGCGTGAAGTATCTTTTTGAAAAACCAACCTTGAGTGCCAGGCAAACAAGATGGTTGGAATTTTTAAGTGAATATGACTTTGATATCAAGCATATCAAGGGAAAGGATAATAAAGTTGTCGATGCACTTAGTAGAAGAGTGCATCTCATGCATGTTACTGTTGTCAGTATGCATCAGTCCGACTTGAAGAGAAAAAATTTAGATGGTCTTGTTACAGACTAGCATTACCAACAGGTAAAGGAAAACTTACAGCAAGGAGATGTACAATATAAAATAAAGGAGTATGAGATAAAGAAAGACAGACTACTCATGCATAAAAACAAAATCTATGTTCCTAGTTCGGGAGAACTGAGGAATTTGGTACTAAAGGAAATGCATGATGTTCCTTGTGTTGGACATCTTGGTTACCAGAAAACAATTACAGCAGTAAGAAGCCAACTCTTTTGGCCGGGAATGAAGAAGGATGTTTCTGATTACATCGCTCGATGTATGGAATGTCAGAAGGTGAAGGCTAAGCATAGGCACCCAGCAGGTTTGTTGCAACCATTGTCAATCCCAGAGAAGAAATGGGAAGTGATCACCATGGATTTCATCATAGGATTACCCAGAACAAATAAGGAACATGATTCAATCATGGTGGTGGTTGACAAATTAACAAAGGCTTCTCATTTTGTGCCTGTGAAGAAAACGCATACAACAACTAATATTGAAGAAATTTTCATGAAGGAAATTGCTAGGTTGCATGGGATACCTAGGACAATTGTCTCGGACAGATATACAAAGTTTACCTCCAATTTCTAGAGGGGATTTGTTGGCCCTTGGTTACAGAAGTAAGAAAAGATCGAGGAAGAAATGGAAAAAAGAGAACTTTGTATAAGACACAGTGACTGTTACTGGGTCGAAGTGAGAAAAAGAGCAGAAAAGATGGAGCGAAGTCTGAGAAAGAAAGTCGTTGGATGAGGAGATAAAGGATGACAAGTTAGTAAGGAATAAGGACCATGGACAACTCAGCAATCTGAAAAAGACATCGTTAGATGCTTTGGAGCACCGCGTGAGAAGGAAGGAAAGACAGGTTGGTGAAGCCCTAAAAATACAGGTCAAGTTGAACTAGGGTTTTGGTATCTAGGGTTTTAACACTTAGGCTTCAGCCTAAGGATGTCGGTGAGATATTGTAAAGTATAAATAAAGGTCAAGAGGACCTGGGTTGGGTTGGTAAGATAATTGTTAAGATTGTGATTGTTATTTTTATTGAGTAATAAGTATTGTGAGAGACAGAAGTGCTAAGAGTGAGAGCCTTCTGGTATTGTAAGATCTTCAGCTAGGTGTGAAGATCAAGTCCTGCAGCTGGGTGCGCAGGAAGGGAAGAGATGGAGAGAAGAAGAGAGAATATATGTTGGCTAATAGCGCAGATTAGAACTGTATAATTCATCTAATATATTATAAAGCACAGTTCTGTGGATGTAGCCCTAGAGAGGGTTAACCACGTATATCTTGTGTTGAGTATAATTGTTTCTCTGTTCTTTGTCATTGATATATTGTTATTGCAGTGTTGTGTTAGATATGATATATAGTTGTGCGAAGTAGATCTAAGTTGATAAGTAATATATGCATGATGTATTTTCCTAGGGTTAGATCCACTTGATATTCCCCCTTGGTTGTAGACATATATGGCCTGCAACCCCCCCATAGTTGTTTCGGGTGAGACTGCATCTGCTTCACAGGTGTAGCTGAAAGGGCCAGTAGTTAGGGTTTTGTTGGTGTGTTGTTGTAGCATTGAACCCTGGGTCTGCCCCTGTGCCAACAAATGGTTATGTTTTCAGGACCAGAATCTCTTAAGGAAATGTTGAGGTGGTTTCCATCTAAGACAGAGATTCAAAAGTGGATAAAGGATCAAGAAAAGGACTTCGTTGAAGCCCATAATAAGAACCCTAATCTTAGTATAGAGGATTGGTTGGAGAGACATATTTTTACTGATATACATGAGATATTCTTTGGAGGAATCCATCAGGAGTTATATGAGTGGTTAGTCGGGTTGGAAGATACCCAGTTTGAGGTCATATTTAGACCTCTTATAGTATGGACGTCGGCGCTAATTAAGAAGGTCAAAAGAGTTGACAACGTCGTGTCAAGAGAAGTAGATCACTGGTTTGATAGCACCATTGGAGGGTACATCACCGAGTTAGTTGTTGATAGAGTAGAGTCATATAGCCAATCTGAGAGATACTTCTTCAAGGGACCTAGAGGAAATTTTTTACGTTTTCTGAAGTTGAGAATCAAGATGCTATTGCATGAGAAGAACATCTTGAAGATATAGTAGATCGATCTGATTTAAAAAGGCTAATGTTCAGGAATTCAGACAGTGACAGTGACAAAGAGGTTGGACATACATGCAGTGGGAGAGTGTTCAGAGAAGTTCATCTTGCGATCTTGTTCAAGAAGAACTACAGAGACAAGGGTTTCTACAGTGGAGAAGAGGCAGATCTGACGGACGAAGAGAATTCAGAACCCACTAGGGTAGAGGAAGAGGAAGTTGAAGAACTTCGTTGGGAAAATCTAGAAACCTCAGGAACTGCGTAGACTATTAAAGTAAGTATTATTAATCCCCCTTTTTTTTCAGTAGCATTAAGCAATCAGAGTAATCCGAGTTACCAGACCGTTCAGAGTACTATTACTATTATTCCACCACATACTCAGACAGGAAACCTAAGAATATCTATGGAAGATGAGATGAGACTCCCTATCTTTAGGGGAGATGGATATGAAGATCCTTATCAGCACTGGTTTCTGTGTGAAGCCATATAGAATATTAAAAATGTCACCAACAAAGTTGTTAAAAGAAACCAGTTTAGTACTACCCTTCGAGATCGTGCACTAAGTTGGTACATGTAACTTGTCCAAGGAATTGCATAGCCTAATCCAATGAATGAGATCAAGAATGCATTGATTGCAGAGTTCAAGAAACCCAAGTCAAAGTCAAAATGTATTACAGATTTGAAAGAGATCAAGCAGAAGATAGTCGAACCTGTCTGGGAATTCGACCAGAGATTCAAGACCTTAACAGGTCGATTGACTTTTCAGATCCCAGATGAGCAGAACAAAGAGTGGTTCATTGTTTCTCTCTTACCATGCATCTGATTTCCTCTGATGCAACAGAATATTTCTTCATAGGATGTGGCGTTGGAGATCGCCATGAATTTAGAATTATCCCCTATGGGAGAATCCAGCTCAGGTATGAGTCAGATCTTGAGTCAACTAACTAGTTTGTCTCTACAGGTCAAAGATATGAAGAAAGACAAGGGAAAAGATAAAAGAGAAGACATATGGTGTGTCATATGCAAGTCATAAGGCCATGACAAGGAGCACTACCCCATATTTCATGAATACTTGGCTTCGGGAGCTCTGATCCCTTTGAAGCAAGACACCTTACCTTGGTGCAAAATATGTTGAAATATACATTGCCCTGGTGAGTGCTATTACATGAAAAAATATGTTCAGACACCCACAAATTTGTATTGCATGTTCTGTAAATCCATGGGGCATGATGATAGGTATTGTAGGGATTATGACCTCATGCATGAAAGGTCAATAGACATATACAAAATTCAAAGCGAAGTACAGCAAGAAGGAAACACTACGCAGTATAACTCCCTTGGGAGAGGAAAATTCAACCCTCGCGGTGGATTCAGAGGATGGGGTCGAGGAGGAGGTATGGGTCGAGTCCAAGGATAGATAATCTGCTACAACTGCGCACAACCAGGACACCTCGCAAGGGACTATAAGAACCCTTTCACTACTTGCAGCTACTGCAGCTCATTTGAACATGTTATAGAAGATTGTCTTGTGTTGTTGGATAAGCTTCAAGAAAGACGAGGACCTCAGAAGAACCCACAATTGAAACTGATATATGTCGGACCTCGCGAAGAAGACCCTAGAGTCACCATTATTACTAGAGGAGGCACTGTTACAGGAGATGAAAGAATGACCCAAGGGAAGACTACAAAAGATTCAGGAATTAGGAAAGATGCAGAGAAGACCCAAACCTTTGATGCAAAGAAGGAAATACAAATATTTGAGGAGGCAAGAAAAGAGTTCAAAGGAGACCAAGGAACTTCATGAAATAAATGACTAGAAGTAAGAGTATATGGAATGCCTCAGGCATTTGATCGGTCTGCTTCGCCAAGAGAAGGAAAAGAGGTAAGCTAGCTCATGGAATTTTTATATACTTGCATTAAGTTGATTCAAGATGAAAGTGTTGTACAAGAGTTACAGAATTTAATCAGACAGTATGATCTAGGAAATATAGACCCCTTACTGAATAGGGAATTACACCAAATCGCTAAAAAGAGAAGGAAAAATAAGGAATTACGCTTGAATGATCAAATAGAAGAGTATGATATAGATTATGTGGTCCTTGACTTAGGGTCGGAGGTCAATGTCATGAAGAAGAAAACTTGGGCATTGATGGGAAAACCTAAGCTTATATATTCCCCTATCAGGCTCAGGATGGCTAATCAACAGGCTATAGGCCCCTTTGGCAGACTGGAACATGTCCCTGTGGACATCGACAAAGTAAGAACGTTTTCAGATTTTGAGGTAATTGAGATAGTTGATGACAACTTCCCTTACCCTGCATTGTTAGGAATTGATTGGGCTTTCAATAATTCCATTGTGGTTGATTTAAAGAAAAGATGAATGACATTTGAAAGAGATGGCCTTAGGGTCATTGTGCCTTTAGATCCAGACGAAGGTCAATGATACACAAAACCCGTCAGAGAGGAAGACCGCGCATATGAACTGGAAAACATATACAAACTAATAGCCAGACAACAGGATTACATTAATCCTACGTCCGATGGAAACCTAAGGCGAAGTGACAGCGCATGTTCATCATACTTAGAAGAAGCACTGAAGAACTTGCAGAATAAAGTGTATGAGGTATGTACAAGAAGATGTGTTAGATTAACCAAAGAAGTTCGCTGGATCGGCACAACAGTAAGTAACTTACCCACCTTTGATGGTCTGAATCCTTTAGAAACCTTCTTGTCGGACTTTGAAGAAAGTGTACCAATGCAACAAATATTGTTGGCAATGGATGAGGCCCTGAAATAAACCCTGGTAAGATGGTGGGGGACACACAAAAGAAATATTACAAACTGGATACAATGTTGTACCTTGATGACAGTGTAGTTCTCAGCACAAGTAGAAGGCTGTGAAGTTCGGTACACAGATCGAAGCTTCCCAAAGGACCATGTGCGAAGTTGCGAGGAAGCCTGGAGCGATGTCCCTCAAGAACAATGGGTACAAAAATTCATTAACACACTGGACACGAAACCTATCAACTAGTACCTTCAAGCAGAGTTGCGCCTCATCACTACAGATTGGAAATGTATGACTCAGAATTTTATAACCACCTTCTTATTTGAAATTCAATATCCTTCAGTAGATCAAGCATTACAGATTGTGAGACAGAAAGTATTTGAGGAGGCATCTAGCCTTCCTTTGGAACAATAAGAGGATGAATGGAATGCACCTCTCCAAAAACTACAAGGTTATTACAACATCAATGCTAATGAAGACGATGATCAGAGGAAGGTGAACATCGTAGAAACAGAAGGCCAGAGAGATGTGGAAGGACCAAGAGTTGAGCTACCATTCATTAGTAAGCCAATCAAGATTAAGAAGGTCAATATTGGAACGGAGAAGACACTGAAACTTGCAAATGTTGGAGATGATTGGGATGTTGCTACCATTGACAAGATCACAAAACTATTGCACGAGTATCAAGACTTGTTTCCGAACAAGTTCACTGATATGAAGAGCATCAAAGGGCCTATGGGAGAGATGAGGATACCTTTGAAACCATATGCAAAACCAGTCAAACAAAGACCCTACAGAATAAACCCTAAATATAAGGAGAAAGTGAAGATTGAGCTCGACAGAAAGCTGGAAGTAGGGATTATAGAACCTGTCGAATAATCAGAGTGGATCACCCCTATGGTGGTACAGGACAAAAATATAGGAGAGATCAAGATCTGTGTAGATCTCAGGAAGCTGAATGATGCATGTTTGCATGATCCCTTCCATACGCCATTCACTGACGAAGTGTTAGATAATGTGGGAGGCCAAGAAGTATATTCTTTTACAGATGGATTTTCAGGATACCATCAGATCCGGATTGCAAAGGAAGATCGCCACAAGACCACCTTTGCAACAGAATGGGGGTCCTACTAGTATATAGTGATGCCATTTGGATTGAAGAAATCCCCAGCCATCTCTTCCAGGGTGGTGGTCGAATCATTCAAGGAGTTTTTGCATAAATTTCTAGAAACCTATTTTGACGATAGGATTGTTTTTAGTTTATTGAAAAATCACATTGAATGTCTAAGGCTAATGTTGTATAAATGCAGACAGTGTCAAATCGCATTGAATCTAAATAAATGCATCTTCTTCTCACCATTCGGAGTGTTGTTAGGTCATATTGTATGCAAGCAGGGATTGTTGGTAGATCCCTCTAAAATTGCCATTATAGTTGATCTGCCACCTCCTACTTCATTCAAACAGTTGCGCACTGCGATGGGACATACTAGGTATTACATGAAGTTCATTAAGGGATATTACCAGATCAAAGAACCCATGGAGAATCTTCTGAAGAAAGACTGTCAGTTTAGATGGACAGAAGAATGCCAGCAGAGCTTCGAAACACTGAAACAAAAGATGGTCATTGCACCCATTTTGGTTTTCCTAGATTGGACCAAGGAGTTTCATGTACATGTCAATGTGTCTTCTATTGCATTGGGAGTTTTGTTAGCACAATCTGAAACAGGAGACATCGACCACCCGTTAGCTTTTTCTAGCAGGAATCTATCAATAGCAGATGTCAACTACACCACTACTAAGCGAGAAGGGTTAGCCATGGTGTATGCACTGCAGAAATTATGCCACTACTTGTTGGGAGGACACTTTAAAAATTTTACTGATCACTCTGTGCTGAAATACCTAGTCAACAAGCTAGTTTTGGGGGGAAGAATATGCAGATGGCTTCTTCTATTTCAGGAATATGAATTTGAGATCATAGTAAAGGCAAGAAGAATGAACAAAGGTCTTGACCACTTGTTGAGGTTGGCACATGCAGAAGAGCCCACTAGTTTGGAGGACACATTGTTGGATGCACAGTTGCTAGCCATTAGAAAGATTGATGACGACTTCATAGAAATAGTCCAGTTCCTATCAATAGGAATGGAACCTAGTGAGTATACAATCCCTCAGAAGAAACAGCTAGTAGTGCGCGCTGTAGATTTTTCTCTTATAGTTGGACAGCTATACAAAATGGGACCTGATGAGATATTGAGAAGGTGTATTATGGAATCAGAGTGACCATTGATCCTTGCAAAAGCTCATGAAGGCATAGCAGGAGGACACTATGCAGGGAAAGCAACTGCGCAGAAGGTTCTTAGAGTTGGCCTTTGGTGGCCTACCTTACACAGAGATGCTAAAGACTATTACAGAGCCTGGGATGTCTGCCAAAGAGTTGGGAAACCTTCCCGAAGAGATGAAATTCCACTAGAACCATAGCTAAACCTACAAGGATTTGAGAAATTGGCCATTTATTTCATGGGACCTATAAACCCACTAGGAAAGTGCACAGGAGCAAGGTACATAATTACTGCAACAGAATATTTGACCAGATGGGTTGAAGCAAGAGAAATCAAGGACTATAGTGAAACTACATCTATGTGCTTCATATTCGAGGACATCATAACCAAGTTTGGATGCCCAAAGATCCTTATGAGTGATAAAGGCACCCATTTCATAAATAAAACATTTGAAGCCCTGACTGAGGAATTTGCAGTCCACCATCAAAAGAGCACGCCTTATCATCCGCAAGAATATGGGACAGTGGAAGCATTCAACAAGATCTTGCAGACAATGCTGATGAAAATTTGCAGTGTGAACAAGGATGACTGGGATTTAAGAGTACCAGCAATACTTTGGGCTTATCGAATCACTTGCAAGAAATTAACAATGCATACCCCCTTCAAGTTGTTGTATGGTCTCGAAGTTGTTGTCCCCATGGAATACCTGGTGCCAAGCCTATGAATTGTTTCCTTTACAGATATGGATGACATTGGGATTGTTCAAGAGAGGCTTGCACAGTTAGTCGAACTCGAAGAAGACAGATTTATTGTAGTATTCCACCAACAGGTACAGAAAGAAAGAGAGAAGTCCTATCATGATAGGCACATCAAGAGGAAGACATTCAAGCAAGGTGATCTAGTACTGGTATATGACATTAAGTTCATGAAGCATAGTGGGAAGATCAGAACACATTGGCTTGGGCCATATGAGATCGCCTATGTTACAGAAGGAGGAGTTGCACAATTGAAAACTTTGAACGGAGAATGGAAGGAAGGATTAGTGAATGGGAGTCGGTTGAAGTTGTACTATGACAACTAGTTGCCTCGTAGATATAAGTAAAAGCATGAAGAAAAGGTTCTAGGTACCAAGTGTAGTTGAAACTGGGTACCAGACATAGAAAAGACAGTCTGTACAAGGAAGGAGAGGAGGCCTAGAACAGAAGCAAGAGGTTGCACTACGCAGTCTGGAGTCAAACTAAAATAGAAAGATCAGATTTGAAGTGCCTCGGGATGAGTCATGGGTGAGTGTTAGGGTATTTTTGGCCCTTGGTTATGGAAGTAAGAAAATATCAAGGAAGAAAAGGAAAAATGAGAACTTTGCAGAAGACACAGTGACTGTTACTGGGTCGAAGTGAGCAAAAGAGAAGAAAAGATGGAGCGAAGTCTGAGAAAGCAAGTTGTTGGATGAGGAGATCAAGGATGGCAGTTCAGCAAGGAAGAAGGACCGTGGACATCTCAGCAAGCAGAAAAAGCCATCGTTAGATGCTTTGGAGCACCACGCGAGAAGGAAGGAAAGACAGGCTGGCGAAGCCCTCAAAACATGGGTCAAGTTGACCTAGGGTTTTAGACACCTAGGGTTTTGGTATCTAGGGTTTTGACACTTAGGATTCAACCTAAGGATGTCGGTGAGCTATTGTAAAGTATAAATAAAGGTCAAGAGGACCTGGGTTGGGTTGGTAAGATAATTGTTGGGATTTTTATTTTTATTATTATTGAGTAAGAAGTATTATGAGAGAGAGAATTGCTAAGAGTGAGATCCTTCTGGTATTGTAAGATCTTCAGCTAGGTGTGAATATCAAGTCATGTAGCTGGGTGCGCAGGAAGGGAAGAGATTGATATCAAGTCCTGTTGTCTAAGAGCGTAGATCAGAACTATATGCTTCATCTAATATATTATAAAGCACGGTTATGTGGGTGTATCCCTAGAGAGAGGGTGAACCATGTATATCTTATGTCAAGTATAATTGTTGCTCTGTTCTTTGTCATTGATATATTATTATTGCATTGTTGTGTTAGATCTGATCTATAGTTGTGTGAAGTAGATCTAAGTTGATAAGTAATATATGCATTTTGTATTGTCCTAGGGTTATATCCACTTGATATTCCCCCTTGGTTGTAGACATCTTTGTCCTGCAACCCCCCCATAGCTGCTTCGGGTGAGACTGCATCTGCTTCGCAGGTGTAGCCGAAAGGGCCAATAGTTAGGGTTTTGTTGGTGAATTGTTGTAGCGTTGAACCCTAGGTATTCCCTTGTGCCAACAGGATTGTTTAAAGGATTTGGCACAAATCTAAAATTTAGCACAAAATATCATCCCCAGACAAATGGGAAAACAGAGAGAGTCAATCGAATATTTGAAGACATGTTGAGAATGTATGTGATGGATAAGCCATCTAAGTGGGAAGATTACTTACACTTGGTTGAGTTTGCATATAATAATGGGTATCAAGCTTCATTGATATTGAGCCCATTTGAAGCCTTGTATGGTAGGAAATACGATACTCCAGTAAGATGGGACAACCCAGCAGATAGAGTGGTACTTGGGTTGAAGTTGCTCAAGGACATGGAAGACCAGATGGTCAAGATCAAGCAGAATTTCAAGGCAGTTCAGGATAGACAGAAAGTTTATGTAGACAAGAACAGGACATCTAGAGAATTTAAAGTAGGGGAGCATGTACTTTTGAAAGTGAATCCCAAGAAAATATCTTTGAAATTGGGTAGATGTACAAAGATGGCAACCAGATTCTACGGTCCATTTGAAATATTGGACAGAATAGGGCCAGTTGCATACATGCTTGCATTACCTGCTTCCATGAATGTGCATAATGTATTTCATGTGTCTTTACTAAATAAATTTCTACGTGATCCTAACCATGTTATTTATTGGCATCTGATTCAGGTAGAGACAGAGGGAGATTTTCAGGTTCAGCCAGTGCGGGTATTGGACAGAAAATTCAAAATGCTTCGGAATCGAGTTATAGAGCTAGTAAAAGTTCAGTGGACCTACTACAGTCCTGAAGATGCTACTTGGGAGAATGAAGATTCCATGGAGGCAGAGTACCCACAGCTTTTTGAATAAATTTGAGATTTTGATCTCTATTTTGTATATGCACTGAGCATAGTGCCAAAATAAGGGGGAGGGGATGTAACACCCCAGGTTTTTAACCCCCATTTTAAATAATGTATTGTTACAATGTTGAGAGGCCAGAGTTCCCAAATAATTATTAAAAGGCCAGTGTTCCCAAGACATGTAATGTTTTTATCATTATTAATAATAAATACATCGTTGGTTGCTAGACGGACAAGGACTAGAGTTATAGGGGGCTATGATTCCACAAGAGAGGGGGCTTGAGGGGCTAAGTGTTTATTTCCTATTTTAATTACCCTTTTGTCTAATGGAGGGAATAGGTTACGTGAGCTTCTTGGGGAAGGCCAGGAGGTTCTTGATTCCCCCAGAAGTTACTTAAACCCACCTCTGGTATGATGGGGGGGTTGGTCGTTGGCTCATTTTCTACTTCACTTTTTCATTCGCACCATTCTATCCCTCACACACTTTCATGCACCCACTGACCCATTCATTGATCCATCCTCATCTAGGTCTTGGCTCGGGAAAGGGAGTTGAACTACTGAATATTAGCCACGGGATAGTTGGCGGTAGTGGTCACTGGTGTGATCCAGCTGTGACCTGAGGCCGCATGTCTGAGATGCGTTGGCCTATGTCCAATGTTGCTCACAGTTGCGAGTCCTGAGAGTTCCAACATTGATGTTTTGGACCAGTTTCATTGGAGCCCAAATTAAGAAGAAGGATTGCCTGAGGGACTACATGGTAGAGAAGGGTGGAGGTCCATTCTCTTGGGTCCATTCTCTCGGGTGGTTTAAGCTAGGTAGAAGAGAGTTGGGTACTTGGATTGTTGTGAGATATGGGAAGCCTGTGAGAGATTGGGTGTTGACTGGTTTGGGAAACCAAGTAACACTATGAAACCGTCCTTGTGGATTCATAGCCCTGGCTTGGGGGTGACATTGTTGTTGAGTTTTGGAATAGTAGTGTCTACGGTTGGGTGGAATGTCCTTGGTCTGTAGCCAATTGGTGTCATCTTTCATAAAGATAAGTGCTCTTTGTTATGGTATCATTTACATGTATTTGAATGTTGTTTGTTGTATATTTAATTATCGTTTAATTGAATCTTTAGACTATGCATGTCTGTTGACTATTGTTGTGCATGTTGTTGAAGTGTTTTAATTTATGCATCTTTAATTTAAAAAATGTATCATAAGAGAAATAACCCCAAGGGAGGGCTTGAAGGTAGAGTACCCCAACCAGTGGGTGGCTGGGTATGTTACAAAGTTGAAGTAGAAAAGTATTTCTAGCATCCCCATGAGCACCATCCCTTCCATAAATTCAGACATATGGGTCCTGCAGTTGCCCATAATCCATCTCGGGTGAGACTTTATTGTGCACATTGTTTCCTTCTGGTCTCCAGAAGGGCTAATGGTTTGCAGGGTTTTGTTGGAAACCTAAGGAAGAACCTGGATCAACCCAAACATTCCAACACTTGTACCTTGTTTTTGTTCACTAAGTGTTGTTGTTCATCACCTTTCTATTGTTCATTAACCTATTGTTGATCACTAAATTACTGTCGCATATCCCAAGACACATACCTTATGATGGATTATTGCTCATGATATCCCTTGTTTTTCAAAATATTGGCCCACTCTTCTTCTTCCCTTCCTTGGTTGAGGTCAGCCACAGGTGCTACAAGGAGAAGGAGTGGGGGGTTCATCTTCAACCCAATCCATCTAGTTCTCATATTTCTTATGGACTCTTTGTACCAAGGAGTCCTTAGGAGGGAAATTTGTAGGGTATTGGGGGATTGAGGCTCTCTGATTTGCAAGCAATGAGGTAAGGAGTGACACCTCTTGTGGAAAGCCTCTCCTACCTCTTCTCTCAACAATATTAATGAGTCATCTAGATGGGCCATTGCTTCCCTTTTCTTGGTTTTCCAACCTGGGGTTACATCTTTATCCAAAGATAGGTTGTGATGTTTGGTTATAAAATTCCCAAGCCTAGCTCCCTTAGCTCTAATCCACAAAGGTGTTTGGAGTTCTTCTTCCTTGTACTTCTTGAATTCATCTGCCCTCATTTCTTCATGCCTTAGCCATGATGCAAAGGCCATCAATTGGACATCCCCCACATATGGACTACGATTCCAATTGTAGGGGTGTGATAATATGAAGTTATGTAGGTAGAATTCACATTGTCTAGCTCTTTCCTCCATGTTATAGCCCTAATATGCATCCAAGAAATCCTTTGGGGTGTCAAGGTTGAATTTCACCAATTTAGCCAAGTGTTCAATTTGATTCTCATGCCTTTTTTCCTTTAGGAACAATGTATATGTCCTACTAGGTGGTTTACATTCTAGAATCTCTATAGACACTTTATATATTGTCTTGATTGTAGCTTCCATGATTTTTATTTGTTCATTCTTATCATGCAATTCTCTTTTTTCCTTGTTCAGTTGTTGTTGCAGCTTTTGGTTTTCCACTTTCAATTCTAGATGTATTCTAATTTTTTCATTGTCATAATCTGAAAATTTGCATGCATAAGTTGGAGTTGCTTCTCCAACTCTTGAGAGGCATCTTCTTCATGTTTCCCTTTTTTATCTCTACCATTCTTTTCCATTTGATGACATCAACTTTGGCCTTCTCCAATTCTAACAAGGTTGCATAGAGGAGCTTCTCTACAGGGGTATTTGTCTTGGAGGTCCCTTTAGTAGGGATTGGTTTTTATTCTTTCACTATTGTCTCCTCTTGATGTTCCTTCCCTTTTTATTCTTTTGATACTTATGGACTAGGAGAATCCTTGACCTCTTCCACTTAGGATGTAATGGTGAGTGGAGTATCTAGTATTGGGATTTTCTTCTTTTGACCTCTTTGTATTATGAAAGATCTTGTCCTTCTGAGTTGTACCCATTATGCACTAGTGATGTTTAGAGGAATGACAAAGGGGGTCCCTAGTGTAGTTAGAGAATCATCCACTTCCTTGTCTTTTTCATCTATTTTTTTTTATTTGTATCCTTCTTTTTCTATTTTGATCTTTTGGGCCTAGTGATTCTTTTAGGTTCTTCGCAATTTTTCTTATCCTCTTCACTCAATTCTGCATGTGTCTCTTCAAATTCTTGTAGGTTCATATTTATGAAATATTCCCACAAAACGTTGTGTTTAAAAATCCTAAGCGCATCTGAAACTATCAGTTTTATAATCCCATGATGTGATAATAACCATTGTTTTCCTTTCTTTACTTTTAGACTCATTCCTTTTACTGACTGGAGGAGGAAGTAAGGAATGTTCAAGTTCTTGTGTGGTTCCCGATTTGAAAGGTGTCTGAGTTTGTGTAGTAATATGAAGTGGTAAGCATATAGAACACTCATTCATCCCTCACATATGATGTACTTGATGACGTGATATGCCACTTATGGGCAAGGATGAGGGAGGCTTTCCCTTTTAATACCATTTGTGTCCTCATCAGGTTTTTCATTTAGGAGAAAGAATTCATTTTTGGCATTAATGGATTCTTGCCTCTCTTGTTTATCCCAATGGAGACCAATGGGTAGACTAGATGTGTTGTTGATGGAGGATTCAATAATTTTTATTATCAATCCCCTCACTATTTCCACATACTCTTTCTCTTGTATACTCTGAAAATTTAGATCAAATCCCATGTCCACCTCATCATCATACCCTCTAAGTCTTTCAAAATATCCCAACCAATTACACTTCTGAAATTTCCAATATCTATGGATTATCATAAACCATAGAAGGTTTTATTGGTTCCCTATTCTTAAACCCAGCTCCCATTGTTGATGTTGATAAGCGAAATTCTCAAGGATGGTCTCAGGGAAAAA